>PVLD010012729.1:0-58959 GCA_004027595.1 Dinomys branickii
CATGCTCAGCCCAGGCAGGGGACCCTGAGGCAGGGTCAGGACCCACGGCCCCCTGGGCCACAGGGGTCCTTGGAGTTGGCGGGTGCTGGAGCTGCCCCTTCCTGACACTCCTGTCTTCTCCTAGTTCTTTGCCTTCATCACCACCCTGCTCTACATTTTGCACGCCTTCAGCATCTATTACCACTGAAACACCCATCTGTGCCCAGTGAGAATGGCTCCCCCAAAGCCCAGATGGCTGACCCCCCTCAAGCAAGCTTCAACACTTGCCACGTGGATGATAAAGAGAGGACCACCAAAGCATCTGTGGTATTAACAGACCATCCTTCATGATGAGCGACAAGATCCCTGTGGCACATTTCCCTGGACACTTTCACCCACGGTGATGATACAGGAGAGTGGACTGTGCTCTGACCATGAGCCCAGCTCTTCTAGAAAATTAACGTGGGAGCCCTGGCCACTAAGAATCCCAGCTGCACTGCTGTCATACCTGCCGGGGGTTCTGCCTCAGCGATGAGGTCCTCATAAATTTCAGCATATTCACTCTTATTTTCTTAAAATCAGAAAGGTCCCTGGAGGTGTCTCAGATCAAAGGCCTTTGCACAAGCCTGTTCCTCCTTTCAAGCCTCTGCCCTAGACTCTGCCCTAGCCCCATTCTCCCGTCCTGTTCTGGGAACAAGGGCTTCCATTTCCCCTCCCTTTCCTCCACCCGCCAGCATTGGGAGCCAAGGAAAATATGGCTTAGAACCAACTCAGAGGGGAGATTTGTGGGGAAAATAAGTGATTGACTCTACAAAATCATTGTACAGTAAGACCTGGGGACAGAAGGTAGAGGATAGGATTGGGGGGGTCCAGCCTGCTGATCCCCAAGCCAAGCCCTCAGAGACCTGCCCAGTTCAGTGCACCTACCCCAGACCAGCAAGACCCACTTCCTAAGGACCAGAAGCCACCTTGTCTCTCAGAGGAGACCTTCACTGAAGGAGAGGGGATGTCACATCCACAGATTCTCCTCTGGGCTCCTGCCAGAAGCATGAGGCAACAGCCCCATCATCTCAGGGGCAGTGACAGGACTCCCCTCCCAGGGGTCTGCCATGTGCATCTGCTCCCCATGTTCCCCTCTAGGTGGGGCCAGGCCCTGGCAGGGCTGCCAAGACCTCTACCTGGAAAGGCATTTGCATTTGGGGGACTATTTCCCAGGGGTCTTTGGGGGTGGCGGGCGCTGGAGCTGCCCCTTCCTGACACTCCCGTCGTCTAGTTCTTTGCCTTCATCACCACCCTGCTCTACATCCTGCACGCCTTCCGTCCCCTTGGGGGTTAGAGCTTCCAACTGTGAATTTGGGGGCACAGGCATGGTTCAGTCCTGAGCGCCCACATTGGCCTACCTAGCCCTAACCCACCATCCCACCAATGTCCCCACCACCACCACCACATGGGCAAAGGCGCCCAAAGTCTACCAACTCCACTGCTCCTGCACCCACTTCACTGCAGCCAGACCATCCCTCGCAATGCAAAGAAGAGGCTGGCCTAGCACACAGAAACGCCAAATCAAAGCGCTTGGTTTGAAAGGAAATATTTCCCCCAAAGAAAGCTGAGTTCTCTGGCATTTCCCCACCCAGGCAGGGACCTGACGTCAGGGTCTCCTGATACAATGGGCAAGGGGACACTGCTTGAAACTGCCTGTGCCTGCTGTCACTTGAAAATGAAAAAAGTTATTACATGAAAGGGACTTGTCCTACTGATGGTGGCGTTCACTTACTGTTTTTGTATCAACATTTTTCCAAAGAAAAAACTCCAGCTTCATTATTGTTTACTGTCACTTTCTAGTTGCTCTGATACCCTTAAATGGCACCGTGCATTGCTCCTTGTGTACCTAGCTGCTGTCTGAGATGGTCACTGTTCAATATTCACTGAGTGGCCAAGGGCAAATAAAACTTGTTTGTATAGTAAAAAGTGTTGAGTTGATCACTTTCATCTTGCAGGCAGCTGGGTCTGGCCATCATGTCTTGGGTCCAGTCAGCCATGTCACCAAGTCCAGCCACCCCTGGGGAGGTCTCAAGTCTTTGCCATCCAGGTTCCCCATAGGCAGAAGCTGCTGAGTGTGGTATCCCAGGAGGTGGACTCTGTCTCCACTTCAGGAAGAACCATTTGGGTGCAAGTTTCAGAAACCAAGTACGGGCAGTTTAGGAAAAGTCAGGATGTGGCCGGCATGGTGGAGGTGAAGCGGCCAGGGGTGGAGCGGGAGAAGCTTGCGTGACAGCTTCACATTCCTGCCTGCTTTCCGCTCCTCCTGCTATGCGAGGCCGGTCCTGTTCCCAAGAAACCCTAGCCAGACCCACTGCATGGGCGGCATTCGCCAGGTTCCCACCTCTTTCTGCTCCTCACCCTGCCCTTTTTCCCCTGGTCTCCTGGGGTCCTGCACCTCCCACGGTTTGCTTTTGGGGGAAACAGACTGAGATGTTCCACAGCATCTCCAGAGGCCATGGGGTGTGTTGGGCACAGGGACCACTTCAGGTCAGGACACAAGATCCCACCAGTTACACCCTGATGCACTGTGCTGATCCAGCTGCCAGCTGGTTTGACCTGCAGTTTCTTCCAGGACAACCAGAGGTCTTTTGAATAATAACCAAGGAACAATGTTTAAAAGATGGAAAAACATGTTAGAATTTGATGCATCCCACTCATACACCAACAGGAACAGGACAAGCTCAGCCTCCTAAAACCTGCCCCACGGCTGTCACTGGCTCACCAGTGACCAATCAGAACAAGTGCTCTCTATACCTTTGAAACCCTCATTTGCATGGAAGTTCCGATGGGAACTTTAGGCTGGAAGCTTTCTTATATCAGCTACCCCTTTCCTTTGGGGTCGTGCTGGCCTCTGCTGCCCTCTTCTAGAGTGGCAGCTCCCTTCTGATATGAACAGAAATCCCCAAAACAAGTCCTGCCTGTGCCTAAATTTCTTCTGGGTCCCTCTCATTTCTGTCCCCAGGCCCACGAACCCAGCTCTGGTACCACCTACTCCACTATGTTTGGGTGCAGTTGGCCAAGGTATACTTGTGACAAGGATTAGTAGCGTCATGGTGTGTTTACACCAGGTGGCAAAGGCTAGGTAGGCCAAGGTGGGCACTCAGGACTGAATCATGCCCATGCCCCCAAATTCACAGCTGGAAGCTCTAACCCCCAAGGGGACTGTATTTGGAGGCAGTGTTCTGAGGAGCTAGTTCAAGTCTAATGATGTTGTGGGGGGAGCTAACCCAACAAGGTAGCACCTTATAAGACAAAGAAAGAACACTGAAGAGCTCTCTCTCCCTACCACCCTGGGCGCAGCCAGCCGCTGACCTTCTGGAAACCAGGAGGATCACCTTAGCCTCGGACTGCCAGCCTCAGACCCATGAGAAGTGAAGCCTGCTGTCTAGGCTCCCAGCCCTGATGTTTGGCTCCATGAGTCCCAAATGAGGAAGGCGCAGGGTTAGGCCAGGGTGCCAAGGTACATGTTGGCATGTGTATGCCAGACATGTGAAAGCCTCTAAGGTGTCACTATTCCAGATTTGTATCAGCAGAGCTGGCAGGGATCCCAGCAACGAGAGGAAGCAGTCCTGTCACCATTCAGATCAGATGAAGCTATTTCTCGCTTCAGACTTAAATTGCATCTCTCCCACCCCACCCTTTATTGGGGATTAAATCTAGGCGAGTGCTGAGCTACATCTGCAGCCCCTTTTTAAATTTTATTTCAAGACAGGGTTTCACTAAGTTGCCCAGGCTGGGTTGCCCAAACATGTGATCTTCCTGTCTCAGCCTCCTAAATATTGACAGTAACGTGATTTTCGGAGCCCAACTAAAGCAAGCTCCCACCAATTCCCCAAAAAAGACATTAAAAGGAGGGCAGTTGTACTCAAGTGTGAAAGGGACGACCAGCCTTGGTAGGAGGGGGACCCCAGTCAGAGCTCAGGGGTTCCTGTCAGGGAAAGCTGTACCCTCTCCACAGAGTGACACAGGGGTGCTCCCGGCCCTCAGAGCTTTGCCTACTGCCTCAAGGGTAAACTGAGGTAGGGAGACCTTGGCAAAGGTAGCTGGTTAGGCCAAGGCAGAAAGAAAGCAGGGGGATATCTTGGGCCCCTTTGCCACTCCTGCAACAGGGCAGAAGGGCTTCTGTCTGGTCACTCACGTCCCTAACTCTTTGTGCTTAGTCATCCAGGCTCTCACAGCCTCTCAGGCCCTGGATGAACAAGCCTGCCCCAGAGGAGCACTGGTGACTCTGGGGCAGCCGAGAGCAGACACAGGAGGACCTCAGTCCCAGGGCTAAAGAGCAAAATGACAAGTGTCCACACGTGGTGGAAGTCCAGCATGCTCCCTAATCCCCTGTGCTGTCCTATCTGTGCCGGTCTTCATTCCTTTCTCTCTCTGTTTTTGGTACCAGGAATTGCATTCAACCTCATGCTTGCCAGGCAGGTGGTAAGGACCTGCCAGTGGCACCTCCCAGTGCCTGCGTGGGGGTACTGATGCTGCCTTCAATCCCATCTGCCCAGGAAGTTCTGCTGCTGGACCCCAGGAGGGACCACCCCAGGGGCCGCTGCTCCTAGCAAGCTTGGGTCTCTGCCATCTCTCTGTGTCTCCATGTATCTCTCGATATGCCCATGGGCGTGCAAAGATGTCCTGAGGGGGCCAGGGAAGGTGAAAGTGGGGACACAGAACCAACCACACACCTGGGGCGGTGACCGGCCACAGGGCAAGAGCCAGAGTTGGCTCCCAGACAATACCTGTGGCTGTGACTCTCAGGAAACCCCTGAGGAGCTCTCGAGAGGCGGTTGCACAGGGAGTGGCAGGTCCTTGTGCCTGCACTGGCCACGCTGGGAAGAAGACACTGCGGAGAGGTCCCCTGAGTGTCTGTGGGGCCTGGGTCTTTCTCAAGAATCTGTGAGCTTAGAATTTCCAAAGAGCCCATCAATAATTGCCATTTTGGATTCAGCATCATAATGCATGTGTAGATGGCTACTCTTATTAGTCTCAGTAATGAGTTTGGGGGGGTGCTAAGAATTGAACCCCTGACCTCACACATCCTAAGCACGTGCTCTACCACTGAGTGACACTGTTCTGGCTTAGGGTAACAGCAATAGCTAGCTGATGTTCTCACAGCTCTTCCCCTGGAGGACTCCAGCCCTCACATGGATGTTTCCTCCCTTGGCCATCAGGGTACCCCCGTGCAGGCGTATGTGGCAGGGTTCAGGTAGCCTGGGCTACACAGTGAATTCAAGACCAGCTTCAACTACATAGCAAGCTCTTGCTTCAAAAAACACAAAAATTAACTCAAAATGGATCAAAGACTCAAATGTAAGAGCTAAAACTACCTAAGTCCCTTAGAAGAAAATATGTTGATGACCTTGGATCAGGCAATGGCATCTTAGATCTGGCATCAAAAGCACAGCAACAAAAGAAAAAAATAAACCAGATCTCTTCAAGATTAGAAACTTTCATGCTTCAAGGACACCATCAAGGTGAAGCTGAGACAGGAGCTAGAGCAGGCAGTCAGGACACAGGCCCACAAAACAGTCAAGATAAACACAGTGGCCTGGCACAGAGGAGGAGGCCCGGGTGGAAGTTCTAGACTGTGGGAAAAGACATTCTGAGATAAATAACTAACGGATGTCTTCAGCCACCCTAGCCAGGTATTTGCCAGGGGGAGTGGGACAGTACGTGATCACCTTCATTATCAGGCCTTGGCGGAGGATCATTTCTCCGTAGGACAGGAAACCCTCCACCCTAAGAAAGAGCCATAAAGAGAAACCACTTCCTTCTCAGTCCTGTGAAAGCACCCAAAGCAGCCTCACCAATGACCATTTCCTGGGTGCCCTCCTTTTGCCTGTTCTTGCTTGTGACAAGACTTCCTTGCTTGCGACTTGCCGCGCCCCGCCCAGTCTCTAGTTTCATTCTTTGACACCGTGAGACAAAAACCAGGTGTTCCAGTATCAAAATGATAATCTGCAAAGTGGCAGTAAAGTACTTGCAAATCATTTACCTGGTGAGAGACTTGTATCTGGAATATATAAAGAACTCTTGCAACTCAATAATAAAAACACAAAAATAGACAAAAAAAGAAAATAGAATAAAAAGGCTGAGGCATGTGCATTTGAGTCTGAGTCCCATCTGTAGCTAAGGGACTTAGCAACCCTGATTCACAATAAAAAGTAAAAATTCTGGGAGAAAAAGGACAAAGTATCTAAAAGGAGCAAAATAAAAATAGTGAACAACTACGCGCAAAGATGTTTAACTTCATTTGCCAATAGGGAAAGGCACATTAAAACCACAGAGACATTTCCCCATCCGTCAGAACTAAAAATAATGACACCACCAAATGCTGGCAAGGTCGGAGAACACCTGGGCCGTGGTACCAAATGTCAAATGGCACAGCCGTTTTGCAAAACTAAACATGTAATCACTCAGTGGTTCCACTACTGGGACTTCATCCAGAAAAATGAAAAGGTAATTCACACAAAAACCTGCACACAAATGTTTATAGGAGCTTTATTTGTAGTACCTCCAAACTGTAAACAGCCCAGGTGCCCTGGAAACTGGTATATCCACACCTGAGAATAGTGCTCAGTAATAAAAGGAACAGATGATTGAGCAAAACAGTGAGCTGGATAAGTCTCCAGACAACTATGCTATGTTTGAAAATCAAAATGTTATGTACTGTGTGGCTCCATTTATATAATATTCTTGAAATGTCAGACTTACAGAAATTAAGAGATCAGGAGGCTGAGGCAGAAGGATGGTTATGAGTTCAAGACCAGCCTGGGCTACAAAGTGAGTTCAAGGCCAACCTGAACTGCACAGTGAGACCCTGTCTCAAAAAAAAGGCAAAAAAAAAAAAAAGAAGAAGAAGAAGAAGAAAGAGAGAGGGAGGGAGGGAAGGAAGAAGGAAGGAAGGAAGGAAGGAAGAAATCAAGAGAGTAGTGAGCCTGGGCTAGGGTGGGATTGCGGCAGGAGGCAGGCGGGTGTGACCGTAAGAAGGCAGTGTTAGGGTCAAGTGCAGTTAGAAAAGCCTACACTTGGCCTTAAGGTCCTCAGTGAGTCAAAAAAAAAAAAAAAAGGAACAAGACAAACCGTGCAGGATCCTCGCACCTTGATGAAGAAGTATCCTGACCACATGGCTCACGAACCACTCAGGATGGAGCCTCTGATTTCTATGCAGGTGATTCTCAATAGCCACTGCAGGAGGAAGAAAGGTAGCCATCATTCCCACTTTAGTGTGCATTTACTTCTCCAGCATTGTTTCAACTTTATTCATACAATGAAAAGCGAATGTTTTATTTAAACTGCACCAGAACCACAGATGTGCACGTTCATAGTCACGCACACAAACACAAACGAGTATGAGCAAAACGGAGCAATTCCAAACAAAGTCAGTGGACTGTATCAGGGTGGAGGGTCAGGGTTCTAGGCCTTGGCATGGCCTGAGGCCTCAGATGGGACGCTGTTCCTCCATGTACAGAATGAACAGACATCCAGGCACAGAGTGCTAGCCCAGCACAGGACGTATAGTACCAGGGCCCAGGAGTCCTGCCGGCAGGCATCACTGGCTACTGTGGGCTCAGGGCCAAGCTGGCCTTAGGCCAGGTGCTGTGAGTCAGGACCACACAGCTCATCCTGTGGGAGGCAGAGCACACAGTGGCGAGGGATGGGGCTTGGGAGCCCCCCCTGGGGGGGGGGCAGAGTGGCCAGGTGGGGCACGGTAAGCCCGGCAGGGATCCAAAACCCACCCAGCTAACTGAAGCAGCCAGGGTTGGGTCTAGAAAAGAGAGACCATGTCAAGGTGTCCAGAGAGGACTTCAGGGACCTACCTGCAGTGGTTAGTAGGGCTGCAGGATTAAAAAGGGGACAAGGGGTAGCTGGGCGTGGTGGTGTGCCCCTATAATCCCAGCACTCAGGAGGCTGAGGCAGGAAGATCACCATGAGTTCAAGGCCAACCTGAACTATATAGTGAGACCCTGTCTCAAAACAAAACAATAATAAAATAAAATAAGGACAAAGAGTAAAGCAGAGATTACCAACTGTGGGAAGTCAGTTCTTAGGGACAACAGAGAGGAGGTGGTGACACAGGTTCAGGTCACCAGGACCTCTGTGTGGCATGAGGGCGTGGCCTACGACCTGCTGGGGGCACAAGCCTGCGGCAGTAATCTTTCACTTTTCTTCCAGGAGCCTCTGGCCTGGCCTTGCGTGGGCAGCTGCTAAGGGGAGTAAAGGGGCTGCTGTCCCTCTGCTGGGTCCAAGCCTGGGCGGGGAGGGGCCTCTGAACAGTAAGGGCCACAGCTATGGTCGCAGACCTGAGTGCATTTTCTAACACTTGAAAAGCAAAATAACTCCTGAACACCCAGCACTTGAATGAGGCCAGTCTGAAGAGATATGTGGCCCGCACACAGGATTTCAAAGACTTGGTATGAAAAAACCAATCTCAATGATTTTTATATTAACTACATGTTTAGATGACAGTGCATTCAATATTACTGGGTTAAATACAATGCATCATTAAAATTAATTCCACCTGTTCCGTTTTACCTTTTCTAGCCTGGCCACTCGCCTGCTTAAATGGAAGTATGCAGTCCAAGTGGCCCATGTGAATTTTCACACTAAAGGACATCCCTTCCCAACCCCCTTTTCTGAGACAAGATCTTGTCTTGTCACTAAATTGCCCAGGCTGGACTTGAGCATGCAGTCCCGCCTCAGGCTCCCACGGTGCTGACGTTACAGGCTGTATGATTTTCCCACTGTGCCCTCACTCGCCCTCCGGGACTGGCAGGCTGGGCTGTCATTCTTAGACGGCAATGACTGGATCCGTGGTGCATTTGCCCCTCTTTCCCGCTTTACCCACTTACCCCAGCCCAGTCTGCTGCACCCTGGGAGGGGCAGGAGGTGTAGGTGTGTCAGCCAGCTGTCCATCACTACAACAAGATACCAGAGACCATTATAAAGAGAAAAAGTTTTGACTCTGGTTTTAGAGTTTTCAACCCATGACAGAGCAGGCCCACAGCTTTTAACCTTCTGGTGGACCGCCACAGCCCAGCAGAGTGCATGACAGAAAGACCCTTCAACTCTGAGCCAGGGAGCAAGAGGCAGAAGAAGCTGTCCACTTAGAGGCCACACCCCCAGGCATAAAGCCCTCCCACGAGACCCACCCCTTCCGGTTCCACCAGCTCATACTAGAGCCACTTGGGCTCCAAGGTTTTAGCAGTTGGGTCAGTGGGGTGTTCAAGATCTGGAGGATAGCAGCGGGCTCCTTACCTCTTTCTCACACCCCTTCTTTCTGCTGACCCTTTGGTGTGAAAGTGGGGAAGCGGGAGAGGTGTGGCTACAGTGAGCCTTTCTCTTCATAGGTCCCATGGTGTGAGCTGGCTCCCAGGAAACAAGCAGCTGTCTTTCCCATACTGATGCTGTCCTGAGTCTGTGACGCTCCCCGTCCCTCTCCCCTGCCATCAGGTGCTTGTGGCACACTGGTGGCCTGGAATCCCACAGGAGGGAGAAGGTAGCTTCTGTCTTCCCCACAATATGAGCCTTCCTGCCCTAGGAGCTAAAGCCACCTCGGGCCACCACTTACCTGGCCTCCCACATCAGAGCCGGCCACCAGCCTTCATTCACGCTCTGGCTTTCTGAAGCTTGGATCTGAGAACAGTCCCCATGTCCCTCGAACTGCGGAGGTCAGGGTTAAAGTCTTCACATGGGCTCCTTATGCCCCTTGATTGCAGGCAAAGTGGATTGGTCTTGGGACTGGCTTCGGCTGCCAAGTAGCTGTTTGCAATTTGCGCCTCTCAGCCTTCTCTCTCTGAGATGTTTGATGCCTGTGACCAACCTTCACCATCACCGAGATGGAGGGGACACGAGAAGCACCTGACTCTCATTTTCCCATGTCAGCCGGCACATCCCTCCACGTCCCTTCCCTTTGCTCCCCCTCAGCCTCCTCCCAACGAACTGGGACAACTTGCTTCAGTGTCCTCCCTGGCTGTCTGCTGCCACTCTCCACTCCGCCTGAGCGCAGCCAGTCAGTGCAGGGCCCCGCCCCAACCCCTGCCACTCAGACGGTGCTGCTGCCTTTCTGAAGAGCGGAGGGGGCGCCCTGGCTGGCTGCGATCAGGAAGGGAGGGATCTGGGCCCCTTATGTGCCCCCCAACCCTCACAGCAAGGCTCCCAGGAGATTCCTTGGTTTCAGCCCTGCCCCTCACTGGCCCTGGCCTGCAGCTACTATGTAAGCAGTGCTCCCCAGCCAGGGCTCCCTAGACTGACTTTCTGTGCTGCTGTGCTGCAGTGCGGGCTGTGTTAAAATACAGACTAGCTTTGGTGTTCCTGTAAACCTGCTAGTGGTTTCAAATAGTATGAGCTCCAAAAGTCCTGTAAATCTACTTTGGATTCTTACCCTGAGTGGCATGGATAGAGCAGCTGTTTCCAAAAAAAGAGCAATAAATACTGTTAGCACTGAAGAGCTCCAGAGACCAGCAGCCAATGAAGACTGGCACCAGAGACCAGCGCCTGGTAGAGAACCTACAGTGTTCACCACAAGACAGCATCAGATGGTGACAGCCAGCAACAGCAGTCAGGAGCAGCTGGCTGTGTCAGCTACTGGCTTCCAGCCTTCCCTGGTAAGTTAGGGCTGCTAGCAGAGCTGCACTTCGCCAATTCACAGTGGTCCATCTGAGTGGAGCAAAAGAACCCTAGGCTGATTGTCAACACCACTAACTACACTGCAGCTGTGCTGATGGAGAAAAACACATTGATCAAGCTATCTCTAAAATGAGGTATATTTGACCGGAAAAGATATGCTAATGTTCAGAGGAAACATTAGCCAGAGCAGAGTGGAACTGGAAGTTTCCATGAAAACCACCTCTCTCCAACCCAGTAGAGGATCCCTGTGAGTTGTATTGGTCAGCTTTCTCATCACTGGGACAATTACCCAACACCCACAACTTAAAGGAGGGGAGGTGTAACCTTGGCTCACAGTTTCAGAGGCCTCAGTCCTCAGAGGTTGGAAGGCAGGACTATCACAATGGGAGAGCATGGCAAAACTAAGCTACTCACTTCACAGCAGTCAGGAAACAGCACATGAAAGAGCACGAGCAAGACCCTCCACAGATGCATGGGTGACCCACCTCCTCCCGCTGCACCCCACCTCCTCCTGGCAGCATATGCAGCTAAGAACACCAGTAGAAGAATCCACTGGTTAGTTAGCACTCCATGACCCAGATGCCTCTTAACCCAACCAAGTTGACAGATAAAACTAATGGGCACATAAATGTGCCCTTACAGCAGGCTGCTGTGGGGGTGGCCTCCAAAGGACCTTTCTAAATTTCATCAAGCAGGAGATGTGCAGGCATTAACACACCAGGTATCACAGTGGTAGGACCACACACATGAAGATGACTCTGTCTGAGCAGGCCCTCTGAGCTGTCAGAGAACCCTTGCATCCTGGCAGAGCCTGGCACTTGTTCAGTCCCATCCTCAATGTCCACACAAGGTCAAGTCAAGAACCAGATTCTTAGTTGTATCTGAATTCTGGCCCCTCCCTGAAATGTGGGGTCTCTGGTCTCTGGCTGCCCGTCCTCACCTTCCCATAAAGCCCTGTGAGCCCTTTTATATTGAACGCCTTTCCATGTTACCGTAGGTACACACTGTACAGTCCTGTGTCAGTTGATGACAGGGACACAGGCTGAGATATGTATCATTCTGGGGTTTTTATCATTGTGTGAACAGCACAGAGTCACAAAAACTAGGATGGCTTCAATATCACAGGATTACATAATCCGATTAGATCATTTCAGCCTATGCAGCCCATCATTGTCTGAAATATTGTTATGTGGCACATGACTGTAGCTTTGGTGGTTCCCAGGCAGGTATGATGAAACCCCACTCCAAGTTTAGCTTAAGGCCACCTGCTTCTGTCATAGTCATTTAAAACTGATGTGACCCCTTAAGAGGGAACCAGTGACCAGCTACAAGGCTCAGCCGCTTGCTCTGCCGCTCTGCCAGCCTTCTAGGAGGCTCTGGTGATCCCCAAAGCTTCCCCCCCCATCCTCCCTGCCTGCTGACCCCTCCCTGTCTCTGAGTTACTGTCACCCAGGAAGCTTTCAAATGAATCACAGGATTATTTGAGAATTAACCAAACTCATACTAGTGATTTTTCATGTAAATTTGTACATAACCCACTAATTCTAGGGGTCTTTTCAAGTTTAAAAGAACTTGACCCAGGAGATTAGAAGCTAGCCTTTTGATTCTATTCTAAAATATGTCATCAGTTGGGATTGGTGACTTGAGGTTAAAATGTCCCACATTATAAACAGTATTGTTATACTTGAGAGAACTTAAAACACACCATATTACTAAAATTAATTTATTAGATTCATAACAGTTACTTCAGTATTCAGGAAATTTGTATGCTGAGTAACTGCAATACTTAAAAGGAAAATAAAAACTATTACATTTATAAATATGGCTTCAAAAGCTTAACAGGATTTAATGATGAAGAAATAAAGGCATACTAAAATGATTGCTAAAAATATAAGATACCATATGTAAGGTTTAAAATTTTGTTGGCTGAAATTAAAGGCTAAAAGAACAACTAAGTGTTTGAATTTGACAGTGTAAGGAAGGAGACATTAAAATTGCAAAGCAGGTATGTATTGCTTTACACCTGACTAATCTGTGGTTAATTTTTCTTGCACCAAAAATCTCTTCAAGGCAGGCACAGTGGCACACACTTGTAATCCCAGCACTCAGGAGGCTGAGGCAGGAGGATCATTGTGAGTTCGAGGCCAGCCTGGGCTACAAAGTGAGCTCAAGTCTAGCCTGAACGGCATAGTGAGACCCTGTCTCCGAAAAAGGCTAAAAAAAAAAAAATCCCCTTCAAGGACAAAAACCTCCTACAAGGACAGCCAAAGATGCCACAGAGGGGCCCCAACAGGGCCTGTCAGAGGGGGTCAGAGGGACTCCAAAACCCAAAGCTGTGTGTAGGTGGCACAGATTAAAACTGAAAATACTAAGAGGTGATTTGAGCAGACATATTCTGGCAAATATTAGATCTTTTCATCCCTATAGGTTATAATTTTAAAATATTGCCCTAAATTTGTATTATCTAGATAATACTTTTGAAATCACGGGCCAGACCAGGAGCAGGAAGGATTTTCAGGGAGCTGAGAGGTCTGTTTCCAAGTCCTCTGATGCTGGGTCCTCCATAGCCACCTCACCTTCCTCCCTTCAGTCTGTCCTGTTGTGGGCCAGGCACCCAGTGACCAGTGGCCTGATGCAGTGGGGGCCAGTGATGACCTGCTGTATTCCTGCTGCAGTAATGAAAGTCCTATTTACATTCCAGGGTCTCTGCCTGGCTGTAAATCCCAGACCCAAATGTGGCCCCACCCCATGCATCCACTGCCACCTGCATCCCTCCAGCTCTGCCTGCAGGTTAGGGGGACAAGAGGCCTGGTGCACCCAGGGTGCTGCAGTGAGGAAGACCAGGCCAAGCATCACTTGTGACTTTCTCAAGGACCTCAGCTTAGCCTCATGAAGCTATCATCAGTCCCATTTCCTCCTTTCCAGTAGTCCGTGGAGGTGAACAGGAGAAGAGGCATTTTGGCCTTGAAGTGGGTCACTGCCAGGAGTTGGTGCCAGTGGTCAGCAGCTGCTCTGTGCCAGGCTCCAGACACCCCTCTTGACTTATTCTACAGAGGAAGGGACTGAGGCTCAGGGGTGAAGTAACAACCGATCCCAACCTCTTTACCAGCTCCTGCCTGAGACACTGTATGTCCTACATGGTAGCCCTGGGAAGAAAGGCTCAAACCAGGCTTCCCCTGTGTCTTGGTTACTTTACTTTTGCTGCTGAGACACAATACCCAACACCCAAAATGAAGAAAAGAAAGGTTTATTTAGCCTACAGTTTGTGGAGGTTTCAGTTCATACTTGGCTGCTTCAGAGGCAGAGGGGCACAAGCAGAAGGCAAACTGTTCAGGGCAGCAGGACACAGCAAAAACAACCAGCAAAAGGGAGGAATGGCTGCAAGCAGCCTTTTCTCTTCCCTTACATTGTAAACAGCCTACCCCCACCCAGGGGGCGTGTACCTCTCACATAACCTCCATGCTCTCCACTTCCACAGGCTCAGGATGTATGCAAAGTAAGCATCCTGGCTTCCTGCTAAATCACTCAGCCAAACCTCTGGACGCCCCAAGTTGACACAATGTATCAACCATAACACCCTGTTACTTGCTGCATGGACTCAGAGAAACCTCTTCACCTCTGCAAACATCACTTTCCTTATTTTTAAAGATGGTCATGCACTAAGGTACACCCCACTCCACCATCACAGGAGTGACACTGAGTCCCAGACAGCTTTGGGAACCTCAGTGACCCTCCTCCAACCCTCCCACCGTTGCATGAGCAACATCGAGCCCCAGACAGCTTTGGATAACTAGATAAGCTGTGCCCACCCCTGACATAGTGAGAGCAATACTGACCCCTTGTGAACTCTGGGAGCCCCCTGCTCCTCTGCCATTGTGGGAGTGATGCTGAGCCCTGGGGAACTTCAGCAGCCTTGGTGAGCCACCCCCCACTGCCTTACCACTGTGGAAGAGATGAGCCCTGGGGAATGTTAGGAGCCTCAGTGAACCACATCCTGCACCCCTAGTATTGTAGGAGTGGTACTGATCCTGCTGAACTTCAGGGAGCTTCAAAAAATGTCAAAATGAAGGTGCAAAATGCAATCTCAGACCTGCAGCCCATCCAGAACAAGTCCAGGAGACACTGACATAGAAGAGCTTGAAAGTCACACACCTGAAATTTCTGAAATGATAGCAACTGAAGTAAAGAAACAATTCTATCAGGCCATAGGACAAATAAGATCAGAAATAATCTCTCAGGTAAAAAAAGAAATAAGAGAAATAATGAAATAACTGAAGAAATAATAATTGAAGAAATAATTAAGAAATAATGAAATAATTGTTCAGCACATCTAAAGAAGACATAGATAAAAAATAGAGGAGCATAGAAAAGTGATGGAAACACTGAATGAACAATATAGGAAAGAATTAGAATGCATGAAACAGATTCAAACACATTCAGGAAGAAATTAAAAATTTCATTGAAAGATTGCAAAACTGCTTGAACAAAACTAAAATTCATAGACTTTTAGACCTTGAAGACAGCACTGCAGCTAGTGATTGTGAAAGGAAAGATTTCCTAAAAATTAGAAGGAACCAGGAGATGACAATTCCACAGCTGCAAGATGATGCAAAGAAAAACAATATAAGACTGATAGGTGTCAACAAAACAGCAGGAGTCAACGTGGATGACATAAAAAGATTATTTGCAGAAGTAGTAGCAGAAAATCTCCCAAGCATGGGAGAAGAACCAGACATACAGTTAAGTGAAGCATATAGAACTCCAATTAATCATAAAAATAAATCTACACCCAGACACATAATAATCAAGATCCCAGAAATCCAGCAAAAGAACAAAATATTAAAAGCTGTTAGAGAAAAGAAACAGATCACTTAAAAGGAAAGTCCATCAGAATTATGACAGATTTCTCAGCACAAACCATTAAGTTAAGAAGAGTCTGGAGTGAAGTATTTCAGGTCCTGAAACAAACCAACTTCCAATGCAGGTTGATGTACCTTGCAAAACTATCTTTGAAAATTAATGGAGAAATACGATCTTTCCACAACAAAGAACAACTGAAGAAATTCATGACCACCAAACCAACCTTACAAAGAGTACTGCAAGATATTCTAGAAAGAGATAAAAATGACTGCAACTTCAAGAACAACAATAGAAAGGAATCGCCAAGCAGAGCAAGCAGTTAAACAGAGGGAAAAATTAGAGAATCAGCAGCAGGAAAATAACATGATAAAGGTAAGCCAATACATATCAGTTATAACTATCAATGTAAATGGACTTAATTTACTAATCAAAAGAAGCAGACCGGCAGAGTGGATCAAGAAACAAAATCCAACAATATACTGTATACAAGAAACACATTTAACTCAAAAGGAAACTCACAGACGAAAGTCAAAGGGTGGAAAACAATACTCCATGCCACAGAAACCCAGAAAAAAGCATGGGTAGCTATTCTGTTTGCAAGCAATGTGAACTTCAAATCAGGAGTAATCAAAAGAGATAAAGAAGGTCACTATAAATTCGTTAGGGAAAAACTGCAAGAGGAAGAGATAACAATCATAAATATCTATGCACCAAATACAGGCGCACCCAACTATATAAGACAAATTTCAACACATGTGAAAAATCAAATAAGCAGTAACACAATTGTAACGGGAGACTTTAACACCCCATTGTCACAAAGAGATAGACGAACTAGACAAAAACTCAGCAAAGAAATAACAGAACTAAATCAAACCTGTGAATAAATGGACTTAGTAGACCTTTACAGAGTGTTCTACCCAACAACATCAGAATGCACATTCTTCTCAGCTGCACACAGGACGTTCTCTAAAACAGATCATATACTAGCACACAGAACATGTTTTTAAGTGAATGCAAAGGAATTGAAATAATCCCATGCATATTATCTGACCATAGTACAATGAAATTGGAAATTACTGACAAAAGAAATTGTAAAAGCTCCATAAACACATGGAAATTAAATAACACCTTCTTGAACGACCAATGGATCACAGATGAAATTAAAGAGGAAATTAAACAATATTTACAATCAAATAAAAATGTAGATACAACTTATAGGAACCTGTGGGATGCAATTAAAGTAGTCCTAAGCGGGAAATTTATAGCAGCAAAACTGAAAACTGAACAGATGAACAACCTTGTGCTGCACCTCAAGCTTCTAGAAAAAGAAAACTAAATCAAGCCCAAAGCCCAAAGAAGGCAGGAAATTATAAAGATCAAAGCACAAATTAATGCAATGGAGACTAAGAAAACAATACAAAGAATTAATGAATTGAAGAGTTGACTTTTGAAAGAATAAATAAAACTGATAAACCCTTTGCCAGTCTTATCAAAAAAAAAGAAAAGAAAAACTCAAATTCATGCAATAAGGAATAAATAAAAAGGGTAAAATCACTACAGATCCTATAGAAATTCAGAAGATCATCAATATCTACTTCAAAAATCTTCACTCTCACAGGATAGAAAACACAGAAGAAATGGACAGATTCCCAGATACATACTAATTGCCAAAGTTCAATCAAGAAGATATAAAAATTCTGTATAACCCAGTATCAGTCAGTGAAATTGAAAATATAATTAAAAGTTTACCAACAAAGAAAAGCCCAAGTCCTGGTGGATTGTCAGCTGAATTCTACAAGAAATTCTGAGAAGATTTAATGCCAATACTCCTCAAACTCTTTAATGAAATTGAAAGGGAGCAGTTCTCCCTATCTCATTCCTGGAGGCAAGTACTGCCATGATGCCAAAACCAGAGAAAGACCCAACCAAAAAGGAGACCTACAGGCCTGTCTCCCTAATGAACATAAATGCAAAAGTCCTCAGTAAAATACTAGCAAACAGAATGCAACATATCATAAAGAAGATTATACATCAGGACCAAGTGGGATTCATCCCAGGAATGCAGGGATGGCTCATTATACACAAATAAATAAATGTAATACACCATACCAACAGAGCCAAAAAAAAATAACATGATCATCTCAATAGATGCAAAAAAAAGCCCAACACTCATTCATGATAAAAATGCTGCAGAAAATAGGAATAGATGGTATTTACCTCAATCTGATAAAAGCTATCTATGACAAATCAACAGCCAATATCATACTAAATGGATAAAAACTGAAAGCCTTCACTTTAAAATCAGGAACAAGACAATGTTGTCTACTGTCATCATTCCTATTCAATGTAGTTCTGGAGACATTAGCCAGAGTAATTAGAAAAAAGAGAGAAATAAAAGGAATAAGGATTGGAAAGGAAGAAGTGAAATTATCATTATTCACAGATGACATGATACATAGAAGACCCCAAAAACTCCACCAAAAGACTTGTAGATTTAATAACCAAATTCAGTAGCATAGCTGGATACAAAGTCAACACTCAAAATTCAATAGCATTCCTGTACACAAACAACAAGCACACTGAGAGAGAAATTAGGGAAACTACACCTTTCATAGTAGCATCCAAGAAAATGAAATACTAAGGGATCAATCTAACAAAGGAAGTAAAAGATCTATTCAGTGAAAACTGCAGCACTCTGAAAGAAGAGATCAAAGAGGATTTCAGAAAACGGAAAGATATTCCTTGCTGGTGGATAGGAAGAAACAACATTGTGAAAACGGTCATACTTTCAAAATTGTTATAGAGATTAAATGCATTCCTGATTAAAATACCATTAGTATACCTCACAGATCTAGAGAAAACATTCCTAAAATTCATCTGGAACCAGAAAAGACTAGAATAGCAAAAGCAATCCTGGGCAGCAAAGGAAAGACAGGAGGCATCACAATCCCTAACTTCAAATTATACTACAAAGCTACTATAATAAAATCAGTATGGTACTGGCAAAAAAAAACCAGACCTGAGGATCAATGGAATAGATTAGAAGATGCAGACACAACTACAAACACACTCAGCCACCTTATCTTTGACAAAGGAGTCAAACACCTTTTCTGAAAGATAACCTCTTTAGTAAATGGTGCTGGAAAAACTGGCTTTCCACATGCTGAAGAATAAAATTAGACCTATGTCTATCATCGTGCACTAAACTAAAGTAAAAATGGATCAAAGATCTAAATATTAAAACAGAAACACTCAATCTACTGGAAGAGAAATTAGGTAGAAACCTTGAAAACATAGGGATAGGTAGAGAGTTCATGAACAAAAACCAGACTGCACAGGAAATACTTCAAAGAGTCAACAACTGGGTTCTCATCTTATTGAAAAGTTTTGCACATCAAAAGAAATCACCAACAAAGTAAAAGGAAAACTCACAAATTGGGAAAAAACCTTAGCTGACTGTCCCTCAGACAAAAGATTTCTATCTAGAACATAAAGTGTTTTTTAAAAAACCAGGCACCCAAAATTCAAAGACCCAATCCAAAAATGGGCATCTGAGATGAATACACATTTCTCAGATGAAGAAACAAAAATGGCAAATAAATATATGAAAAAATGTTCGACATCATTGGTTATTCAAGAAATGCAAATTACAGCAACACTGAAATTCCATCTCACCCCAGAAAAAATAGCTATCATCAAGAAATCAGCCAATAACAAATGCTGGAAGGGCTGTGGGAAAAAACCACTGTTGGTAGGAATGTAGACTGGTACAATCACTATGGAAATCAGTGTGGAGATTCCTCAGAAAACTGGGATGAGAGATCCCATTCAACCCAGCTGTTCTCCTTCTGGGTATTTTTCCAAAAGAATTGAAAACATCTTATCACAGCAATATATGTGCACCCATGTTTATAGCAGCTCAGTTTGTCTTAGCTAAATCTTGGAAACAACCCAAATGCCCATCAACTGAGGAATGGATAAAAAAGATGTGGTATTTTTATACAATGGAATATTACTCAGCTATAATGATAAACTCAAGGCTTTTATAGGTAAATGGATGCAACTAGAGACCATACTCATAAGTGAAATAAATCAGGCCCACATGTATAAACATCATATTGTCTCCCTAGTGTAAGAACCTGAAAAAAAGCCTGAAAGGTACAATAAATATTGTGAAAGAGAAAGAAATTGCTCAAAGGGAACAAACAAGTGCGATGAGGGAAAGGAAAAAAGAAAGAAAGAAGGGGAAAAATGATATATATGTATATACAAGGACAGCTGAGACCCTTGAACTGCTGATGTCTATTCATTTATTGAAAGGAACAGTTAATGCTTAAATCTTTTTGACCAATTCTGCATGCTTATATCTGGTAATCTGAACAATGAATTTGAAGACAACAATATGCAATATAACAACCATTATTGAATTCCTACTATCTTGATTAGTGAAACTCTGTATTTTTTCTAATATTTCTTATTATTTTTATTCTTTTTAATGGTTTGATCAATCCTGCATTCTTAGATCTGGTAATCTAAGCAACTTCACTGAAGATAACAATATGTAATATAATAATCATTATTAGTTTCTTATCACCTTGTTTGAAAATTTTGTATCTTTTTATTGTTTTAGTTTATTTTACTTTTATGTGTGTTATTATTTTGTTTTCTCTTTAAAATAAAAAATGATGGCCATGAGGATTAGAAATCATGGGTAAAAGGTCCTCAGCACTTGATACATGCTCAATAAATGGTGACCTCTGTCCTCTTAGCTCCAGATGCCCAAGTGGGCTTACAGGTCCACAGTGGCAGTGGCTGTGGCCACCAGCCAGAACCCTGGCAGAGAAGCCCTTGCACAGGCAACTCTGCATGTGAGCATGGGTTCCAAGGAAGTGCTCCCCACTCCAACCAGTCCAGTGGTGACTTCTCTCTGGCATGGGGCAGCCCATTGTCCACCCCAGGGGTTCCAAACACAATGCCCCTGGTGGCCAAGTCATTGGTTCCAGCACACTGGCCTCAGCATTTAGGCTATTTTTTCAATATCTTCAAGTCAGCAGTGACAACAGAGGGACTGTGCTCTTCTACACCTTTGGTTTGTCTGGCCCCAAACAGGCCACAACTTGCCTCAGCCCAGCTGTTGGCCATGTTCTGTTGGGGACGGGTGGACCTCCAGCAGCCTTTCCTTCCTATACCTTCCAAAGAAACATTAGGAGTTATATACCAGATGCATGTCAGATGCACACAGAGACATACAACATCAGAGGGAACTCCAGTTTGGGCTTAAAGATCCCAGATATGCACAGAATTACACTGTCGGAGCTCTGAGACAGGCTCTCTGAGGAAAAGGAGCATATCCACAACCCAGAGTAGCTTCAGTAAGAAGCTTGGGGCCACATCTCACAGAAAGAAAACTGGAGGCTCGGCACCTGCAGGGCTGGTTAACTCAGTGGCTGAACCACGTTCGGGCCCTGGGCACTGTTATGCACGTTGTTTTGCTCTCGTGGTCCCAGGGAAGCTGCTGCAGCTCTGTGCACCACTTTCTTGCACAAAAAGGCCTAAGAACAGAAAAAGAGCCATATCCTAGGAGCTCCTTTTTGAAGAATAAGGCCTAGACGGATATTAACAATCTTACGTGCTGCCTTAACATCTGGTAAAACCAGAAGAGCCTCCAAAGCCCTAGCCATGAGTTCCCCTTTCTGTATGTGTAAGGTCCCTTAAACAAACACCCCGACAGAAGGACCAGGCACAGGCCCTGCTTATCCCTGGATGTGAGTTTCAGTTCCCTGCCAGCCTCAGAATGATGCAGTAAGCCAGTCACAACATCAGGTGGGAATCAGGAGACACCAGCTCTTAATTCTTCAGAGTCTGGTCCCTCTGCCCCTGCTGGCTCATCACTCCCAAGGACAGCCCCGCGTGACACTGAGACCTCCTATCCCAAGCTGAGAGATGCTCAGTTAGAAACCTCCCTTTCAGCAGTGCAGTGTACCAATGTCACAGGTTGTATCTTCGCTGTCACCCCCGGTCCAGGATCCCTGCAGCACCATCAGGCAAGTGGAAGACCCTTAAAGCACCCTTGCCCACCATGCCAGCCTCACCCATGAGGAGGAGCCTGGGTCCTGTTTAGTGTGACTTCCCTGCATTCACCATGGTGCCAGGTAGAGAGCAACTGCTCTGAGTAAGTGAAATCAAGGCAAGGAGGAAATCCAGCTGACTCTGGCTACCCATGAGGGCTTTGTCAAATGTGCACTCTGAACTCCTAACTGTAAAATGGGTACCGTTCCCAAGATTGGTGTAGACCAGAACTTCTCCCCTGGCGGGTGGGAGAGGGCAGGTCTTGAGAGCCCAGGCCCTCAGACATGTTAGACAAGTGCTGTACTCCTGAGCTACATCTCCAGCCCTTTTCTTATTTTGAGATACGGTCTCCCTCAATTGCCCAGGGTGACCTTGAACTTTTAATCCTCCTGCCTCAGGTTCCCAAGTAATTTAGGTATTATAGGCGTGTATCATTGCACCTGGCTTAGTTGATTTTTAAAAAAATAGCCTTGACTCAGTTTTGAGCCTCTGGCTAGAGAGTGGTGAATTAGCCTTGAGCAGTTAATAAAGTCCACACCCAACCCCGTCCCTCATGGGACTCTGAAACTCTGGGCCACTGTACACCAGCACTAGTTTCCGGGGACAAGGCACCAGACAACTGAAGACAGCCCCTCCACCCCTGAGCAATAACTAAGGACTGCCCTGCACCCCTAAACCTGAAAAAATGACTTGAATCAGCCAACCCAGGGGGCCCAGCAAACCCAAGTAAGCTACCCACTGGCCAGGCACCTGCTGGTCTGACAGTGCCAGCGAGCTGTAAGCCCAGCCCCAAGTGCAAACCCCTCATGGCCCTGCCTGGTGGCCTGCTCTCATCTGGAGCTGGACATAACAAAGAGTTCCGCCTCTCTCGCTCTGAGTGTCTTTGTGTTGTGTGCACCATCAAAAGGAGCTTTAAACTTGGTGGACAATGGGTACTGTGAGCCAAATGTGCGGCCGTGATGCTGTCTGCACAGCTCCCTGAGCTCCGAGACCACCCAGAGCAGGCGTGGGGCGGACTTGGGCTCGCATAGCAGTCTTTGAGCAGCCACTGATCACCAAGCCTCTCCTTCCACAAGTGTGCTAAGCCTCTCCATCATGGAGAGTGCCCGTTTAACCAGCTAAACTCTGGGACTAGAAACCAGCCTGGTGGGGCCCCCCAGGACGAGGAGAGTGAGGGCCACTTCTTTTCTATTTTTTTCTTTTCTCTTTTTTCTTCCTTCCTTCCTTCCTCCCTCCCTCCCTCCCTCCCTCCTTTCCTTTCTTTCTTTCTGTGGTACTGAGGATTGAACCAAGGGCCTTCATACAGAGCTATATCCCCTCACATATTTGTTTTAAATTTCTTTAAATTTTATTTGAGATAAGTTCTCTCCAAGTTGCCCAGGCTGGGCTCAAGCTTGGGATCCTCCTCGATCTCCCAGAAGGCTGGCATTACAGGTGTACACCCCCATATCCTGCTTGTTTATTTATTATCATTTGGGGAAGAACCGCTGCCCATGTCTTTCCAGGACCCCACTGAAGAAAAATGTTTCTGGGCTCCCCCAGGTAGAGAAATGGCACCTGGGCTCACTGTGGAGCCTGCAAGCTTCCTGGGCTTTCCCAAGGTCGCCTGCTTTTCTCTGCCACTCTCTCGCCTCTCTTTCATCCCCTCCCTGCACTCCCGTGTGCCTCCACTGCCTGTGCCAGGCACCATCACCCATGCTAAGCACCAGGCACCCAGAGACAAGGGAGCAAGTTCCTGCTGTCCTCCAGGAAAACACTCCAGGCTCTCTGGAAGCAAGTTTTCATATTCTACGTGATTGCGCTTTTATGGCTGAATTAGGTCTTCTGATTTCAAGCTGTTCCTGATCTCCATTATCCTAGCCCCCAGTTCACAGATCTCTGGTCTGGTACCATTTTCATTTCTCTGGGCGCTGTTCCAAGTGCTGGGCAGGCGCCAAGCATTCCAAGGACTGAAGAAATGTCACTGGCTTCTCCCCAAAGAGGACTCACACTGGCCCTGGCAAGGGCCTCTGTGGCCCCACCCTGGAATGCCCGCAGGTGCAGTGGCCTCACCGCCACCTCCCACACTCCCACATGAATCTACCAGGTGCGGACAGCTCAGGTGTGACACTTGGAGAATTTGTTTGAGGCTGAATGAACGGCTATGTCACTCCAAGGAAAAGGAGTGAAGAGCACTGATGGGTTTGCTGCTATGTAAGCTCTAAAAAAATAATATGCAGAAGCAGGGCATGGTGCATGCCTGTAACCCCAGCACCCTGAGAGGCTGAGGCAGGAAGATCACAAGTTCAAGCCCAGGCTTAGCAATTAGCTAGACCTTGTCTCAAAATAAAAAATGAAAAGGATTGGGGAGATAGCTCAGTGAAAAGGCCCTCAGTAGGTCAGTCCTCAGTACTGCAAATAATAATAGCAAACAGAGATGAAAATGGTTGTCTTGATTTGGAGGAACCAGGTAGCGTTAATAAACTGCTCTTTTCCTAACAGAAAACAGGAATGCTAAGGAGAACCCGCAACCATTGAGTACCACTGCCGTGGTCAGAGGTTTCCTCTGTCATCCACCCAACTGGAGGGCCACCTAGCTGCTTCAGTAGGCGGCTCCTGGTCATCCAACAGGGATCTAGTTCTCTAGGAGGCCTTTGGAGGAGACTCCAGGCAGAAGAGTGAGCTACAGAGTGAAAACTCTGGGGCCAAGGTCATTCCACTAAGTTTGGGATCTTCCTCAACACCTGCTTGACCATCTAAGGAGACCTGCTGTGGGGCAAAGGCTATCCGAGGGGCATTGTGAGTGAAACCTCCAGGAATGGGGCCTGACCAGGGCAAGCCTGCCCAGCCGCAATCCTGCCCAGGCTGCATTCCCGGGCACAGGACCCAGCCCTGCTCCTACCTCACATTTTCTGAAGTTTCGGCCAACTTAAGCTACATTCTCTGTGCAACCCTCTGGGCAGGCGGTGAGCAGAAAGAGGCGAGGCTACCGCTCTTGGGTCTGACTAAGCTCGATGTTTACTTCCTACCCTGGGACTTCCGCCTCCTCTCCCCACTTCCAGCAGCCCCTGTTCTTTCCAGCTCTGCCCAGAACCACCACTCTTGGTGCAGATCAAGGGCTTTCCTGCCTCCAGGACTTCTCTGCTGCTCTCCAGGCCTGGCATCCCTTCTCTCTCTTCTTTGCATTCCCCCATGCAACACAGCCTTGCAGCCCACCTCAGTGTCCCTCGCCAACATCAATCCTGGCCTCCTGTTACCTGTTACCCAGTACTCCCTGCACATGCCTACTCCCTTCTGTCCTGGGCGCCTGTGGGCTGCTCACATTCCGCCTTCTCCCCCACCCCACTAGTACCTCTGACTCACTTGTCTCATGTGAGCTCTCGAACCTGGTGTAACAGTGTAATCCGGGCCTGTATCTCTCAAAGTCAAATAAAGAAGTCGAGGACAAAGGAGGAAAGTGGGTCGCCACAGAGACTCTTTGTCTTAGTGTTTTTATGCTAAAATATGACCAGGGCTCAGACTAACCTGAGTCAACTAAGTTCAGCCTAACGGACAGAAACAAGCTTTTTTCAACTAGAAATGGGTCTATGAGGAGTCCAGGTAAGCATATGTCTGCAGGTGCCTTTTGGACTCTGTCCCATCCAAGTGGTTCATCAAAGACCAAAGTGAGAAAGAAGTATGTTTCCCAGATAGGTAGGAGCAGAAGTTGTCATAGTGGCCATCTGTCTCCTTGCTTGTTACATGTCTGGACTTAATTGACTACCTGGTTCTTATTAACTCTTGACATCAAGTTCCTATTTATCTGACCAAGGCCTGGTCATCCTGACTCTATCAGGGTCCAGCGCATCTCTGGCTGCCTGCTATACTCTGCCTAACTTGCCAGTCTACAATACTAGTAATTCTGTTCCTGAGCCGGGAAACTCCTTCCTTTCCACCTGTTTAGCCACTGCCCACAAGCTCAAGGGATACTTCTTTTATTTTTTGTACCAGGAATCGAACTCAGGACCTTGTGCTTGCCAGGCAGGCACTGTACCACTGAGCTATATGCCTATGGGCTTCTGTGAGTTCCCCACCCTAGACCCAGACTGCTGTGCTGATGAAAGCTCTTGGGAGCCCCTGCACTCTGCATCCAGCACCAAGCATCATCACATATGTATGTTTAATCATTAACTGTTGCCTGTACATTTTAGTAAACTCAGAAAGGCAGGGACTGTGTCTACCCTGCTCTGTGGTCCCTCCTTCACCTGGAGCTTACTGAACTTGGGCTTGGGAGTGGGGAGACAGGGCATTACACTGCCACCCAAGAAGTGCTCAGAAATGGGCGTACTTCTGTGCAATCTTTGCCCACCTCACCCTTGTTTAGAAGAACTGGTCCATGTGCCACCAACTATGGTCTGAATGCTGGCATCTTCCTAAAATTCACATGTTGAACTCTGACCCCCAGAGTGACATATCAGCAGGTGAGACCTTTGGGAGGCGACTGAGTTGTGAGGGCAGAGCCTATCCCCATGAATGAGGTTAGCACCTTTACAAAAGGAGCCTGAGAGAGACCCCTTACCTCCTCCCCATGTGGACACAACAGGAAGGGACATCCATGAGCCAGGAAGTGCACCCTCACCAGGTGCCACATACGCCAGGGCCTTGGTCTTGGATGTGCAGCCTCCAGAACCATGAGAAATGCATCCCTGCTGTTTCTAAGCTGCCCTGTTGAACAGGCCTTGTCAGAACAACCTGAACAAACTAAGACACCACTCTGTGGTGCTGTCTACAGAGATAGGGAAAGCATCCAGGGCAGACTTTGCCCAGAGAAGCCCTGGCCAGGTATCCACCAACTTGACCACAATGTTGCTTTTGGATGGAACTCTCTGAAGAAGCAGGGTCCTACTCACACGCCCTCCACCCTGAGCCCCCATCGCTGAGACACCCAGACACTGCCAGGTACTTTGGAGCCTGCTGATGGCTTTCTCAGAGGTGGCAGAGCACCATAACTCCCTGGCACCACAGAACACGGACCTCAAAAAGACTGCAGAAAAGAAAGAAAAGCAATGCTTGGGCTCATTCTCACTGGAGGTGGCAGGGCACAGAACACACTCTAGGCACATCACTGGGTCCTTTGATGAGCAGCTATCACTTGTAGTTTTCTTTTGTTTTTTTTTTTCATCTTTTTGAGACAGGGTCTCACTATGCAGTTCAGGCTGGCCTTGAGCTCACTATGTAGCCCAGGCTGGTCTCGAACTCACAACGATCAGGCCTTCCGAGTGCTGGGATTACAGGTGTGTGCCACCACGCCCAGCAATAGTTTTCACACTTTTGGATTTTGCGCAGTTGGCACGTAGGTAGTGAGGACAGAGCCTGCCTTCTGGGTTCAAGAGGCCTGCTTGACCGACATGGGGCCAAGGCAATACCTCCCACCCTGAGCCTGCATGGCAGAGAGATACCTACCGGAAGAGCTCTGGGGAGAAAAGGAGGTCATATGGACCAAGAATTGGTGGGTGTGCTGGGTACTTAGTGGGTCCCAGTCATGCGGGCTTCCCTCCCCGAGGCCAGGGCAGCTGTGGTGCCATTAATGTGTCTGCCCAGCAGGGGCCCTCAGTACCTCGAGCCATCCTTGGAAATCCCTAGGCGTGACAGTTACACAAATAACACTCTTTGGGATAAGGGCTCCAGGTAGCTCTCAGAACTTGGGCTCACGCCTACCTTCCTTAACCACAGCCAAGATGATGACCCCAAATCCTTTGTGTTCCCAGACAGGGGAGGAAAAGTCCAGAGCTGTCAACGGGGCGGAGATGCTTCAGGAAACAAGTGCCCAGGACCAAGCCTGAGATGAAAACAGAGACTGGACTTGGAATGCTGCTGAAGGCCGGCACAGAGCACGGCATCTGACGGTAATTGCCCATCTGAGGCACAGACTTCATCAAGTGCTTGTGAGCAGCTTTGGAGGCCCGTACCTTTCAGGTTCAAGGCTGAACTCCCCGTCTCAGCAGCTGCGTGGACTTGGATAGCTGCTTAACCTTTCTGAGCCTGTTACCTCACCAATAAAATGAAAGTCATCCTTCCAGCCTCAAGAAGCTCACTGCACCTGCTGTCATTTATTCCTGTCCCACGGGTCTTTCCCTGAACGTGTCCCGCTCCCACCCACCCACAAGTCGGATGTGAATTGCTCCTGACTCAGCTGGGCCGCAGTCTTAGCTCCCCAGTGATCACTTTGTAGAAACTGCCCAGGCCACCTTACAATGTGACAGAAGCCCCAGATCCAGCCCAGACCAACACACAAGGCACAAGGCCACACCCATTACGCTGCTGGCAAGACTGACATGACGAGGAGTTACTGGCCAATGTTATATTTCATATCCCACTGAAATCAAACTATGATCCTAGACTTACAAACATGAGCCACCTAAATCATGAGCAAATGGCTTGGGGAAGAAGAAAGAGCCCTCTCCACTCACCAATGCTCTTCATGTTCACCAGGGTAGCTCCACTTCCTCCTCAGCCCTCCTAGCATTGAACTAGTTTACTAAGCACCTCCCATCAGCCAGGTCCTTGGGTAGCTGCCAAGGGTATGATGGGTAAGGAAGGGGATGGCAGGTAGAGATGATGAGCCTCCAGAGGAGAGCATGGTTAAAAAGGTGAACATCCATGCGGAGTATGGTGCCGCGCACCTATAATCCCAGCATTCAGGAAGCTGTGGCAGGAGGATATTTGCAAATTAGAGGCCAGCCTGGGCTACACAGTGAGTTCAAAAAAAAAAAAAAGGTAAACATCCAACAAAGGGCTCCACGTGAGACGAGAAGTCCACCAAGATGGGGACTAGCCCTCTTGGCCTTGGCCTTGGTGAGGATGCCTCCTGGTCCTCCATAGCCTCTTTCAAGGGCTTTCCTCCTCTACCTTACCCAAGGTGTACCTTCTCCAGGGAAGGCTAGAACTGTTGGGCCTCTCACCCAAAGCCAAAGGTGCCTGTGCACAGGGCTTAGCAACAAGGGTTTGAAATCAGGGATGAAGTAAACAAGGCCTGCCAAAGATGTTACTGAGTTGATAGAACCTTTGCAATTTTGATTACTTTACACTAATAGAGAAATTAAAGGTAAGAGCTCTCAGTCTTGTTTTGAGGCTCAGTCCCCATGCAGGTCTCTTCAGAAGAAAGACATCCTCTCAGGGCCCAGTGGGGCCATCCAACAACCAAGAAGATGCCAGGATGAGTGAGAACTCAGGGCCCATCCTGGCCAGACACATCCTACCCTGGTGACCTGTTGGGGGAGCCCAGTCACAGACCACCAACACTGGCAGCCCTAAAGAGGCTCACTGGGGCATAGGCAGATTTTCTTACTTTGAATGCCTGGTCCCTTTGCATAATGGCCAGCTCATGGGCATGGACTGCTGCTTTTTAAAAATATATCCAAAAATTTACTTCTCCCTGCAGGAATGGGAAGGAAAAAGAGCCCTGTAGAGAGAGCTGGGGAGAGGGGGCCCTGGTGGTGGCTGGGGTGAAGTCTCCGGGGGGGAGCGGGGGGGGGGGGGAGATAATGCTGAGCAGTAGCGCTATGAATACCAAACGGAAAACTACTGGAGTGTGAGTTCTGCTTAAAAATAAAAGCAAAAGGGAATCTAAATTGCAATACAGGAAAAAACAAAACAACCAGCAGACAAGAGTCAAAGGCCATGGGTGGAGGCTCTCGCACCAGCGCAGGCAACCTCCTCTGACAGTGCCCCTTCCAGCTCCGTGGTGACACACAAACCTGCCCAGCCTCGGACGGCAGCTGAGGGCGACCTCCTGCTGCCCTTAGACGCACAGCGCGGAGACCAAGTGGAGCGGCAGCCAGGCGCGCCGGGCTGCAACCACGCGGGGGAAGGGGTCGGTGGCCAGCGCTGGGCTCGGTTGGTTCCCTGCCTGCAGCTGCGGGGCAACCACCCCCCGCTGAGCCGAGAGGCTGCGGTAGCGCGCACTGACGCACCCAGCAGAGACTCAACTTGAATTAAAGCAATGGTGACCCCAGGGTGTAGTCCTTGGGAGGTTTCAGGACCTGGTCCAGATGGCTGTCATTCTTAAGGGACGATGGTCACCTGCAGGGCGTGCCAAGCTGCCAAGCACTTCTCCAAAGTGGCTTGATCTGACTCCCCAATGGAAGGTGGGACCCGGGGTGGGACGCAGGAGTCGGACTCTAGTCCCCAGCTCCGTCTGTCCGCTTCGGATGTGCTTGGGGAGACGCCCGCAGCGCTAGGGCCAGGCCCCCTGGAGCTAAGGGGGAGGGTAAAGAAAGGGAGTTGGAGGCGGGACAAGCGCTTGGGGCTCCGCCCTCCTCTGCCCCGGGCTCTCCAGTTCTTAACCCTCTCACAAGAGCTCCCGGGCCACTGGGTCCCGCGGAGCAGCGAGTGGTCACCCCGGAGCCGCAGCTCGCGCGTCCCGTCCCGAGGCCGTCGCCAGCTCGTCGGCATGGCCCCCGCAGCGGCTTCGGGCGGCAGCACCCTGCCCAGTGGCTTTTCGGTCTTCACCACCTTCCCCGATTTGCTCTTCATCTTTGAGTTTGTGAGTGGCTCGCGCACCCGGCGCCAGGGCCGGTGGAGGGGACGGGATGGGCTGCGCCGCGCTCCCTCTGGGATGTCGCGCACAGAGCTGCGAGCCACACGCGTGCCGGGAACGTCCAGGTTGGGGAGAGAGGGTCCACGCTTGGAAAGTCCCCCCTACCTCTCGGCATGCCGGTGTCCCTTTCTAGACCAATGGGAGTGGGGCAAACAGTCTCTTAGGTGGAAAAATCCAATTCGTGTCCCAGGTCAGAGGAAAGCAGCGAGGAGGGGTCCACTTTGCGCGCTAGTGACCGGGGCTGCGCGCTGCTCTACCCGCGTCTTTGGTGCCCAGGAAGCGCATCTAGCACCGAGCCCGCTAGAAGGCGAGGTCCTTGCCAAGGTGCCCAATTTTGTCAAGGGAAAAGGCTTTTTAAAAAAGAATCAACAAAATAACTTTAGCATTGCCAATCGAGGTTAGAGATTAGGAATTGAATCAGGATTATTCTCTTCAATTCTCAAAGTTTCTGGCGAGTGAAATATATTTGCGACCGTTTTGACTGGGAAATAATAGGGGTCATCGTTTGTTCCGTGCTCTGCCCTGTAAGGGGGCGGAGAGCAAAGGGACCCATGAGGGCGTCCACCTGCCTCTGATGACCTTGAGCAGGGGAGGGGTGTCTTCGCTGGAGCACTGGACCCACTCGCCGCGCCTGGGGCTGAAGGGGCAGCGGGAGACTTTCCCACTCTGGGCTCTTGGTAAAGTGTTTGCGCTGTGTGTGGAGGCTTCAGACCTCCGATAGCCTCAGCTCTCCAGGGGCCACAGGTGGTGACTTAGAAGGGTGGGTTTTATTTATTCCGTGGGTGTGATTCCTCGTGGCCGAGGGGATGCCTTTCATGCGCACAGCCACCCACACACAAGTGACAGTGCTCAGAGTTGGCCGGGAAAGAAAATGTGGAAAGCCGATGGTTTAAAACCCGACCCGGATTTCTCCCTGTCTGATAGGGGTGGGGTGAGCACCAAAGAGGGCAGGTTCTGAGTTTGGGGGGAAGGGGCCAGCGGGGAAGCACAGCTGCTCCGCGGCTTCATTGATTTTGTGGTATGAGTTCAAATGAACCCAAATCCCGGTGTACCCAGAGTGACTCCAAGCCCCGGACATAATCAGACGCATACAAGTGACATTTAGGAGAAAGTGGGGAGCCCATCACCTCCACTTAAAGACCGGAGGTGGGAAGGACTTGGCCAAGGTCAGTCCGCTGTTTAGTTAGCTCTCCTGCTTCAGGCTGTGGGTAGAAGCTGGAACAATGCCCGCTGAGTGTGTTTGAAACTGGAACATGGGTGGCCCCTGTGCAGACTCCCCACGGGGCACCAGGCACACCCAACGGGTCATTCTTTCCTCAAAAGGCTCCTGAGGTGCTTCTCTTTATCATCTCTAAGCCTGTGTTTGTCCAAGGTTGGCTTTCTGAAAATTGGAATCTGGGGAGAAACAGGGAGTAGCTCCTCAGAGCCAGACCACAGTGACCAAAAGTGTCATGGTCAGATTTGATCAGGCAGAGAGGAAGCTCTCTGGGTCTCTGAAATTGTCCTGTGAGCAATTTACCCTGTCTTTGTAGCTGCTTAATCACAGAAGTATGGTAGTAAGACTTCGAGCTTCTGTGCAACCCCCACAACTCCCTCCCTGTCGGCCTCCCTCACTCCCTTCCTCCTTCAAGACCCTCAAGAGGGCTGAGGTTGGGAAATGGCGGGTGGTGTGCGTGAGTCGCACAGAAGGGACGCCCCACCACCCCCAGAGCGCTCTCTGCCTCCTCTTAGCTCAGATGGAGGCAGGAGTGGCCCTGAGGGTAGGAACAGCCCAGCCAGGCGGGGTGATCTAATCTGCAGATCTGTACTGAGAAGGGGACAAGAGGATCCCACCTGGCTGCCCCACCCACCCACGTCATGGCAGAAGAGTTCTGGGTGTGAGAAATCTCTGCACTGTCTCTTAGTGGAAACTACTCCTCTGCCGCGATTTTGTGAACTGTTGTCATAGGGGTTTCTAGAAGAAATAATATCCTTTTATCAGAAACACGTCCCTCTTTTGTTTTCGGAACTGTTTCTCTTCCACTTCAGTCGTGCTTCTCCGCCCCCACCTCCCCGTGTCATTTTGCAAGAGGCTTTGGATGTCTCTCTTGTCATCTGTGAGTCGCTTTCTTCCTCCTTAGATCAGGGATGGGCTCACAGGGTGCCTGGCAGGAGAATGCAGACCCAAAGTCTTTAAATTTCCCTCTGTGTGGATTGCACCTACGAAGCTGTGTGGCCTGCGATGTGTGCAAGGGCTGGAGAATTAAAGGGCTGGAAGAGGTTGAGCCATCCTGAGGAGGGTTTTCTTAAATTATGTAATATTACAACTCAATAAACAAAGTAAGCAAACTAATTTTTAAAATGGACAAAAGACTTGAACAGACATTTCTCCAAAGAAGAAATAGAAATGAAAAATAGGAAATGCTGCAAACTACATTAGTTCTCAAGGAAAAGAAGTCAAAACCACATGGAGGTACCACTTCACTGCCTATATCTATTATTTTAAAAACAGGCCCAGGAGCAAAGCCTGCAATAAAAGTTCAAAACAAAACAAAAGGAAAATAACAAGTATCACCCAGCACCCTGCATTGTGCATTGGTGGTGGAATGTAAAATGGTTCGGCCACTGGGAAACAGTTGGGTGATTGCTCAAAAAAACAGCTCTGTGACACAGCAGTTCCACTCCCAGGGATATAACCATGGATTTCAAAGCGGGGACTCAAACGAAAACACGCAAGTGCATGTATTTTATTAGATGCCTACATCATAATTGCCCTACTTTGTCAAGGCTTATTTTGCCTTGTTTGCTTTTTATTATTAAGGAGATAACAAGCCCACTGGGTACCCCACCCTTGTCTTACTGTCTGTGCTTCCTTCAGCCCCAGGGGTAGCCCTCAGCCTAAAGCCATGCTCACCGCACCCCGCATGCGTTAGGCTTCACCACATACAGAACTGCGAACAGGAGGTTGCTTTATGTATTTTCATACTTTATGAACGTTTAGTCTCATTGCACATATCCTGTGCCCCACAAAAGATGATGTTGCTGATTTAGACCTGTTGGGACTATTCATCTGTTCTTCTATTTGACATTTCAGCTATTTCTGATTTGTTACGTTTAGCTGCTGCAAAGAACATTGCCAAGAACATTCTTTTTTTTTTGGTCAAGAACATTCTTATTGCGCTGGAAGTTTTTCCCTGAATCCATGGGAGATTTAGCTTTCTGGTACACAAGTTACACACATCTGTCCCAACTGGTTATTCTAATTCATGTGTCTCAGTGATGGATTTACCAGGAAGCTGATTAATTTGAATCAAACTCAAGACCATCATTGCCTAATTTTGTAGTATTTTATAAAGAAGTTCCTCCAACTATATCATTAAGCTTCAGGCTAACCCTGAACCCTGCCAGCTCTCACCAGCAGCGTGTGAAAGTCCCCATTGTTCTGCTACACTTGATAGCATCAGACTTTGTTTTCTGCTCATCCCATGGTGTGAAATACTTGATTATTTTTTAATTCTGTAGTGCATAAAGTTGATGCTGACTCACAGTTCACTTTCCCATGCCTGACCTCCCAATAGCCTGAAAGTGCTGATGGCCAGGGCCAACAGGGTGGCACCCTCGACACTCTCATGGCAGGGAAACTTCCCGCTGGAGCAGGCAAGGGTGGTGGCTGCAGGTGGGACCGGGCAGCCTCACCAGGGCTCAGTGCCCCTGTGCTGAGCTCTGACCTCTGAAAGCCACAGGGTCCTCACAGGAAGAGGACAGCTGGCCCAGCTCCTCAGTGTGAGCCCACCTTTCTGAGCACCTGCAGAGCCACAGGCGGCGGGGTCACAGGTGCACCCCTTGTAAACTCAAGGGGGAAAGTGTCAAGTGCTCTCCCTCCCCCAGCAGCTCAACCCAGAGCTCTGCATCTGGCCGACTCCCCTGCAAAAAAATTCCCACCCAATGAGACACTTTTCCTTTTGTAGCCACAATGTCTATTTCCTCCTTTTCCTCCCTTCTAAGTCAGAGGCCTTGTGACACTCTCACCACCATTCCCAAGAAAGGAGGTTAACATGGAATGCTTTCTGCCTCATCTGGGGCCAAGACCCCCAGGTGCAACTTTTGCTACAGGGCCCCTTCCCTACCAAGACGCCAAGTGCCTGGAGACACGAGATCCTTCACCCAATCCCTCCTCCCAGCAGTTGGGCAGGAAGGAGAAGAATGGTTGGGGATTAGGAGCAAACATATTTTGGATAAGAGTGTGATAGGAATTCCAGGGGTGGGTGCTCGCCCTGCCCCATGCGCTGGAGGAACATGGTAAGGTGGAGTAGAGTCAACTGATAGGGTGCATATTTCAGATGAAAGTGGGATGGGGAAGCCCCGCGGAATTGGTTTGCACTTTTTAATTTCTACAGGGAACTGGACGTAGTAATTATTAAAATGAGACTTTTTCATGACTTCTATTGTTTGAGAGTGATCAGACAAGTCCTAGATTTTGACTTGGCTGGGGAGGAGCTGGTCCCATAGAGCCAAGATTGGGTCTGGGGACGACAGAGCAGTTTTCTGTTGGGTGATCCAGGTCCTGGGTACATTGAGAAGCCATCTAAGACTCAAAGGAGTAACTTGCCCAGGCCTCATGGCTCCCAGGTCACTTACAGGTCCCCTGCAGCGAAAGCACATCTCTCCTGACTAGGATTCTGCACTCGCCAAGACACCCATGGGGAAATTTTTCCTACACCAGAGAGGATCCTGAGCAGACAGCTCTGGCCACCAGCAGCCATAGGAAGGGCTTGGGTCCCAGCTCAGAGCCACTAGGCAGCTCAAGACTTCCCCACCATCTCCTTTGTCAAAAATACACCCTGCAGGTTCTTAGTCACCAGATTCAAGAATCTGCATCTGATAAGCCCTGATTCAGTGGGAGTGGTCATCTGTAAGCCCAGCCACCACCTTGACCTTTTTATTTAGGGACAGAATAATTGGGGGGGGTTGTTCTCAGTAAGAGGCTGAGGTAAGGGGCCACAAGTATCCTGAGATTCCCATGAGTCCAGTACCAGCTTCTGATCCAGGAGAAATTTCCCTGCAGCCCCAACCAGAAATCTCCACTACAGTCCCCAGGGAGTGGGGCCAGCCCAACTTGGGCAGTGCAGGACAGGGGCTGGGGTGTCTTTTACTGTCTGTGTGCACTGACTCTCAACCCTGTCTCTTCATCTTGCATCAGGGACCCTCTTTGGAGCTGTTTAGAAAGGGTACAGCCCAATGCTGCCTGGGCTTTGTCCCTTCCAAATCCTCTCTAAAGGAAGATAGAGGTCTGGGGATGGAGGTAGGGGTTGTTCTTGGCTTTGAGAAGTGACTTTTCTGGTTTTTCAAGAACCAGAGGCCTACTTTGATCAGAAGTTGGTGACTTTGAGCTGTTCTCTGAAAAATAAATGTGACCACCCCTGGGATTGTCATGCATGTGTGCCATCACAGGGGAGGTACATATTATTTTATTTTTAATTACCCCCCAAAAAATTACTGAGGCATGTTGGATAGTTAACAAATTAAAAATATATTTAAAATTTTTTGATGTTTATATTTGCCAGCATTCTAATATTTGAATTTGCTATGATTTCTCTGCTTGTTCTAAGAGAGTATTTATTTTGCATGCTTTAGATATACTTAATTTTGGATTCATAATTTCATATTTTCTGTTCTCGAGTACGTGTCTTTTTGTTCTCATTTGTACATTTGCAGTACGTAAAGATTGCATCCATCGTGGGGAGTGGTGCCTGTACATAACACAGCTTAATTCCTTTTATCTCCCGTTCCTCTCTTCTTCCTCCTCCCTCCCTCCCTCTCCTGGCCTCTGTCCATGTACAAAAGGTCTAAGCAGAGCTATATTTTAAGATTGCCTCTACTCTTTTCATAAATCTCTCCCCACCACCTAGGAACTGGGGAAAGACAGGAGGGGTATGTAAGCACCCTCTGTGCCAAGAGCTTTCAAGGCGTAAGGGGACCCCAGATGTTGCTGCTCGCAGAGCTCGAATCTCAGGCTGGCCAGGGACAGGGTCTGAGTATTTGCATCTGCGCCAGCCACTCCAGCCACACCAGCCACACCAGCCACACCAGCTGGACAAGAGTGGTGTACACAGCGCTGCTGGCCCAGGCCAGCTCTGCCCAGCCTTGGAAAGGGTTGAGCATTGATTGCCCTGGGCCCTGGACACATTCCTTGAGAGAAGGGGACCTGGCTACCTGGGTCAGCCCATTTTGAACTCAAACGGGACCTGAGTTTGGCTCCTAACTGATTCAGCTCTCCCTCGGGAGTCTACATTGGTTCCTCCCCTGATATAAGCTGCCTGGGGCTTCTTCCTGGGCCCCCAGTATCAGAGACTAGACACAGCACTGTGAACCCACAGTCCCGGGGACAGGCACCCAGCTAGGATACCCAGTAGGTGTTCCCTTCCGGGCCAGTGGAGCTGGCACCCGCCTGCAGGCCCATGTTTGCTGACAGGCGCTGTCTTGCAGTATTTGATCGGTCCAGTCCTTAAAACAGAAATGCCAGGATGTCATGTGACCACTGCCTTCCCAAGGTTCTCCTTTCTCCCCAGGAACATGGAGCAGGGAACAAGTCCCTAGTGGTCCTTAAACCATGGTGGCTGTAAACTTCCCTCTATATTCTGGTGGAAGGGGTTTGAATTCCAGTCAGCCCCTGGCCAGGTACCAGCAGGGTAACTATTTCCAAGGATAATAAATGCGCCAGCACTGACTCTGCCAAACTCAGCTTCAGGCTCTCTGCCACTGCCACCTTGTACATATCCAGTGTTCTACCCTTGATGGGCAAAACAGCCCCAGTGTGGAGTCATTTTAATGAACCTGGAGCCTAAGAAAAATACGGAGGGCAGAGTATGGTGATGCACACCTGTAATCTCAGCACTTGGGAGGCCAGGGTAGGAGGATTGCTGTGAGACTGAGATCAGCCTGGGCTACGTAAGTGAGCTCCAGGCCAGCCATACTGCACAGAGAGACCCTGCTTCAAAAAAAAGCAAAGAAAAGAAAAATTAGAAGGAAACTGCAGAAAAGCCTTGTCTCCGAGCATGACAGACATACACAGGCAATGGCAAAAGGAAGCCTCAGGAGACAGCCTGGTAAGAAATTCTATGCCAGGGCCTGGCATTCCTGCGAGAATGGTCATAGGACACACCCAGGAAGGGTTGGGAAGAAAAGAGGAACAAATTCCATTAAATTGGAGTCATTTCCAAGGCACTGGCATTAGCGACAGGTGCTCCAAGAACAGGCTGAGGGTGACTCTGACCTCCTAAGGGTGGAGGTAGGGTGAGATGGAGTCACAGGAGTGGGTCAGGGACAGGAACTGCAGGCCCATGTTTGCTGACAGGTTCTGTCTTGCAGTGTTTGATATGTATGGTTTTGGGTCATAAACACAGACCTTGCTAGTATTTCTCCTAAGGCACAGAGCTCACCGAGGTTCATTGTCCCAATGGAAGGTGAGGTAGGTATACTAGGCCTCCCAGAGCCACCTCCTCGGCCAGTGTCTTCTTGTTTAGATGCTTACATGGCTATTTTTCTCTCTTACTAGTTATAGGAGCCCATCTACATCTCATCGTGGTCCGGAGAAGTTTATAATTATTAAGCCAGGGAAAAGTTATTGGAATTCTCAAAAGTAAATTTCAACTACCACTTCCAGTGCAACCCATGGCAAGAACAAAGAGACAAAGACGTATCTGCAGTTGTGGGGAGCCAAGGGGGCCCTAAGTCCAGTCAGAACAAAGGCCCTGACCGACCCAGGGCTGAACCCAGGTTTCACTAATTCACAAAGAGAGAAGTGGCTCTGGGTTGAAGTATGGGAGTACTGTGAGCTGGGCAAAGTAGGAGACACAATGGCACCTCTGCAGTTTGCAGAAAGAATACTGGAGTCCAGTAACCGATAACCTCTAAGTTTGGAGGAATCTGACAGCGCAGTTTGAGGCAGTATCTTGTGTTTGGGGTCAGCTCGGCTGCTTCAGTTCTGATGTCTAGACTTTATTGCCTGGGACCTCAGTGCCCCTTTCTCGAAGCCAGGCTCACACTTAGTAGTAAGGAGCTATAGGTGGGACAACACAGACTTGTGCCTTGGCTGGACCCATTTACATTGCTTTAAGTTAATCAAAGGGGGCAAGTATTAACCTACCCAGCTCTGTACTTTCAGTACACTTGGAAGTAGGGAGCAAAGGTGAATCAGAGTGGAAGCGAATGGTCCTCTTTCAGGGGTTGTGGGTCCCGGTGGTCGCCCACAACTTGTGATAATATCTCATGCCATGCCCAAAGCCAACCCCAATCACTGGGGAGATTTTGTGGCAAACTGTTGATGGGACCCCTGGGCAGCTGCACACCTGGGTCCTGAAGCCAGCTTGCTGCTGCTCAGCAACTCTGGGAATACGAACAGACAGCGGGCCTCAGATTCCGCACCAGTGAGATGGGGATATGGTAGCACCTAGCTCCAGACTTGCCATGAGGATTAAGGGAATGAACACCATCATGCATGGCTTTATAATGGGAATGAGCTCTGAGAAATCCATGGTTAGGCAATTTCATCACAGAGGGAATGTCAGAGTTCCTGCTTATACAAACTCAGACAGCAACGACGTCACCAGGTAAGGTAATCTTACAGGACCACTGACATACATGTGTCCCATTGTTGACCAAAATGTCATTACATAGTGCATAATGTGTGCACAAATCTCTTAAACAATGTGACATACAAAGTTACTGCTCATAGCTATTAGGTGCGATTATTATTAACAATTTTAAGGCCTGCTCTGGGAATCTGCTGGGCCAGCTGGGCCCTAGCAGGACAGTTGCTGGGAAGGTCGCTAGGATTTCCTGAGCATATCTTTCACTTTAGGTGCCCTTCTGTAATATTCTCAGGGCCAGGAATGCGGGATGGAGGGTGGGAAGTGGAGATTCATGGCTGGGTGGGACTGTCGAGGGCACAGGGTGACAGGATGGTCGGGGAAAAGCTCTGTGGATTCTGGTTATGACACAAATTGCTGTACCTGCCCACAGTTGTAGAAGCCAATTATGGGGCCAGAAATTAACCTTTCTAAAGTGATTTGTCATGGGTGACAGCGATGCCATCTGCAAGGGGCAGTCTGTAACCCAAAAATTGCCTTCATCTTCCCCACCCTGCCCTGGAGCTGCCCTGTGACAGACTGAGGGCCTGGCAAGAAGGGAACTGCCCGGCCAGTGGGTCTAAGGACTCTTCCTAAAAGCATCCGTAAAAGTGTTTGTGCCTTTTGCCTGGAGTGCCTGGGAATGCTTCATTGTTGGAGATGGCCTGGGGTAATCCGTTACCTCCACCTGGAAAGCCACCTGACAGCACCCTTTCCTGGGGCTCAGCGCACATCCTTCAGGTCTCTGCTTGTGGTCTGACTCCTGGCTGCACTCGCCTGTGTCCCCTGCAAAAAATTAGGTATAGTGTAACATTTGTTCTCAGTGAACAGTGGCAGGAAAGAGACTGGGGTTTGGTCTTCACTTGGGTAACACTTTAGGGATCACAAGATCCACCCTTGACTTCAAGGGTAGCCAGGGATGACACTGACAGTGGCCACCAATTCCCAGGGAAGAACCCCTAGGTCCCCAACAGAAGCACCCCGCCCAGGTGGGCAGTTTCTCCTGCCCTGGGTGCAGGGACACACCTGCTTTGTTTGTATACTTGCTCGCCGCATCACTACCCTACCTGGTGGCTCCTAGCCACACCTTTTGTTTTTCTTGCACTGAAGCCAATCCTTTCTGGTCTAGTGTTTCCATGGATTTTGTCTTTTACAGGTGGCTTATCCGGAATTTTTATGGAAACTGCTCGTTTCTGTTTATCTTGTTGGGTAAAAGCACAGGTATAGACATGGTAGGCAAAATTTTCCATCCAAATGAGGACATGGCTGCGAGAAAGCAGCTAGATTTGTGGCTCTGAGAGGGGTTTTGATTCCTTGAGGAACTAGTAACTGTCCTATAGTGAGGGAGGCGGCTGTCAAGTCAGCCATCGTTTCACCGTGCTGGTGGCTGATGCTGTGAGACAGGTTTTCCTGGGGCTGGAGGGTGGCTGGGATTGCAGTCGTGGGAGTGGGGTCTTCCCAGTCCACGCTCTCTTCCCTTCAGAATAGATAAAGGGGCACTCTCTGTACTCACCTTGGCAGGATAATGGCACGATGAGTCTCCCTGGGAAGAAGGAGCCTGCTGCCAAAAAGGTCCAGAGGAGAGAGCCACTGGGACAGGCAAACTGAGTCAGCACTCCTGGTGTTCACCCTCAGAGTAGCCCCAGAGGCCAGACTCCCAATAAGCTGCCTTTCCTTTGGTACAGAAGGAAGAGGTTTCACACAGAGAGTCTTCTGATCCCCTCCTTTCCTATGAGGCCAACATGTACAGATGACTGGACTCTGCTCCTGTGCTGAGCAAAGTGTCTCGCTGGTCTTGCTGGAACCCTGAGCTGGCCCTTGGTGGATCCAGTGCTGGGGACTGGAGGGCGGCAAGACTGGAAGAGGTGAGGAAAAGAGAAATGTGTTCCATCCACTAGTGTGTGCCTGGAGAAGACCTCTCCTGGGCGTGGCCACACCAGGCCGGCCACAGCACCCTCCACACCCATCCAGTGCATGGTAAGCGAGCCTATGAGCAACTCTTTGGGGGTTCTTTTCCCCATACCCCACACCACAGAAGCAGGGAACCTGCTGCAGGTGCTTCCTGCCCTCAGAACTGGAGAAGAAGCCCCCCAGCCTCTCTCCAAACTCATTTTGGAGGCCAGAACCCTCAGACCTTGGGAAGGCTTTGATATGAGGGGTCCTGCCTGTTTCCCTCTCTTCGCTTTCTGGGCAGATCGTTGTCCCCCTTGCCTTCACCGTAGTGTCAGCCTGTTGTCCTATGGTGCCATTTCCCCCCCGGCACTAGAGCTCATCCTTAACTTGCCTCTATACACAAGAACACAGGACACACACATATGTGTATATACATGCATGCTCATGCATGCGTGAGCATGTAACACAACACATGCATATGCGTGTGTGTATGTGCACTATGTATACACATACAGACATGCACATATATACGCGTCACAATGCATGCATGCACACACATAATACAGATGCACACATAATATAGATGTACACACACATATATATACATACACACATGTTGTGCACACACAAGTGGGAGAAAAATGTCCCCTGCTCTCTAATTCACAGAATGATTAATTGTTTTAGCCGATCCACCCTTAGCACTGAGCAAAACCTACTGGGCTCTCTGGTGCACACAGTGATCACACTGGTCAGATCATTTCCACAATGTTCCACCGCGCAGGAAAGAACTCTCGGCAGCTGACATGGTTTAGTGAGTGCATTGCCAGTGACAGGAGTCAGGGCTGCCTTCCTGGTGGCCCCTGCAGGACACCCGCAGGCAAGGAGCTCCTGACAGCCTGTGACACATCTGTGCCCGCCTCTCATCGGGAGAAGACATCTGTCTTTTTCTTTCCTGGAGGGATGACTTTTGCCAACTGATCAAAATTTTGTGCATAGCCTAAGTCCAGTGACCAGTTTCCTTTACTTCCCAAGAATTCAAAATGCAAACCCCAAGCAACATTTGCCCTCAGGAGAGCAGTCAGGAGTCCAATGCTGGGCTCCGAGTGACCACACTTTCAGTGTGCAGTACAAGGCCCTGCATGGGACCCTGCCTGCTTCACATCTTGGCTCATTCGATTGGCAGAATTTTTGCTGTGGGGAACCCCACAAGGTACAGTGGACCCCAAGGAAAATATGCAGAGAATCTGAGCGAGTTCTTGGCATTGGCCTCTGTTTGCAAGTCCTCTAGCCAAAGGGTTGGGGATTGTGGATGAAGAGTCCTTTCAGCCTCACATGCAATGGAAGCTCCACATGAATCTGGAGAATGTGCCGGAGAATTCCTGTCCCCTCGTGGAACTGAGGGGCATTGTTAGAAGGAGGCTTTTTCATATCTTCATGCCTTGTCTTTCCTTCTGCAGAGAAAGACACATTCTTCTCAACTTTTGGTTTCTGGGAAATCCTCTTTTGGATTCATTTAAGGTCACTCTTAAATCCTGGCTCTCAACAAGGTTGGGAATGGATAACCACCCTGGGATGTTCACACAGTTACAGGTGACACTTCATTTCGTCCTATGACAGCTGTGACCATACACACTTAGAGCACTCACTTGTGCCAGGCACTCTCCAGATAAAAACTTGTTTCTTAGCTGTCCTTATCACCACTTTTCAGATAAAAGAGGCTAAGTAACGTAATGAGGCCAAGGAGCAAGAGGTTTCCTAGCTGGTACATGGCAGAGCTGGGCTTCAGACTCAGAAACTCTGTCTCTAAGGTGGCCTGCCTCCCATGCATTAATCCAGAAAGAAAAAGTAAGAATCTTCTTGGGGTTCGTATGAGCACTTCCCAGCACTTCCCAAAAGACTTACCTCCTTGAGGGAGTGTTTTTCACAAAGATCATCTGATGAGTTAACCCCTGGCTGCAAACTCTTTCTAAATCTTTGTGAACTCTTTGTCTAGTTTTGCATATGATTCCCTGACTATTTCAGAACTTCCTCTCTGCTCCACATCCAACACTGAATCAAGGATGCAGTTTCCAGTCTCAAAATACCAGGATGAGGAGGGACCTCTGATCACCAGCTCAGCCCCCCGTCCATAGGCAGCAAGGCTACCTGCCAGCATATGGAGGACACCAAAGGACAAGCTGGTCTCATGTTCAAGGCCAGACAGGGATGGAAAGTTGGAGAGGAAAGCAGGGAGGAGAGGCAGGCAGAGGAGAAGAGAGGGTGACTTTGCACGGGAGGCCAGGTGGGGACTTGATAGGAGTTCTTGCTTCCTCACTCAGCTGGAAGGCCAGCCAGACATTCACCATGGAACCTATCTCCCCTTCTGTTTGGCAGGAGTCACTAGAACATCACTCCGGGCCCTGTGTCATGAAAACAGGTTACTATGGACTCTCTGTCCCTTGTCCTTATCCGTGCTTCTCTGCAGTTGAATCAGACCCTGGGCGTGAGCCTAAGCATCGGTTTTGGGCTTTTTAAAAGGCGTCTTAACTGATCTAATGCAAAGTCAGCCTGGCCTTTGACAGAGATGAGTGCACACGGGCCACGCCTCCCCTTGGATGAAAGATGTCTTCAAAATAATAACCTCTAAGCACTTGCTGCCCAGAAGCCGGAAGCCACCCAGTTTCCTTTACAAGGGGAAACCTTGAACCCTTACCTACCCCCTGTTCTTAACAAATATTTAGCAAGCAAGGTCTAAGGCTGGGCGGTGTGGATTGCTCACAGCCTGGGAGCACCTTATCTCCCAGGTTTGGGCGCTGCACCCGCTCTCTGTTTGCTTTCTGTACACTTAGTAGGTGGAGTGGGGTGGGAACTGGCTGTAGCCCTGTGATTCACAGTAAATCTCAGCCGTCTACAGCTCACCCTTCCTGGAGCCCTCTCCTGTCGTACCACACCCCCACCTTGTGCCTGGCTCCCCGGTCATCTGAAGCTCTCAGAGCAGCTTCTGGGCTCAGCCTGTACCTGTCCTCACCCTGGAACACCCCCTCTTGCCCCTTTGGCCCATTAACCAGTTGAGCCTATCTCTTCCTTTAAGGCCGAATTGAGACCATGCACCAGATCAGGCTGCTTTACCTACTTGAGGGCGGGCTGTTAGCCTTTACTGTACTGTTGCTGTTGAGGATGCTCAAGTCCTTTATAAAGAACAGTGTAGTCTTTTAATGTAACCTAAGCACACTGTCCTGTGCACTGAAATCATCTCTACATGACTTAAAATACCTAATGCGATGTAAATAGTTGTTTAGGGAATAACAGCATGGGAGGGAAGAGCCTGTACTACATTCAGTACAGATGCATTTTTTTCCAGAGTATTTTTCATCTGTAGTTGGTTGAATCTGTGCATGTGGAACCTGTGGCTATGAAGAAGTGCCAGGAATGAGCTGCTGATGTGCCTGTTTCTGTAGGCTATGAACCTCCAGGGCGAGCCACGTCTTATCCCCCTCCCGTGAGTGGGGCTGGGCCCAGGGCCAGAAGCTTTCCACTCACATCCATAGTTTCAGGCAGTGCCCACCAGCCACTAGTGGGGAGAGATTGGCCACTTGCCTCTCACACACGAGGAAGTCAAGGTGGGAGAGGCTGAATCTCTTGCCACAGTCCCTGCAAATGTGCAAAGCCGCACATGCACAGAAAGCCTTTGGTCATCGCAGCTGTCACAGCTGCCAACACGCTTTCCCGCTGGGATTCTCACACCATAGACCAGAGCAGAGGGCGTACATGCCATGCGTCCCCAGCCAGCTGAGACAGAAGCTGTCTCTGTTTCTCAGGCCGGCCCTGCCCTTGTCTGTGTCCCTGTCCTCCTGCTCCTTCCCTCTGGGTTGCTCTGCACCAGCTCAGCTCCATCCCAGGGTGTTCTCTGTGGCTCCATCCTGTGGCGTGGTGGCCCTCTGTTCCATGCCCTGGCCACCTCCTGGGCAGGGTGGTGAGGACCATAGTCTCCTGGGGGCAAAGCCCCAGGGTTGTAATGATTTCATCTCTGCTGAGGAAATAACCTCCACGGAAGGCATGACATAAGATTCTGGGACAGATGAGGACATCTCTCCTGTAAGAATGTCCCTGGGAAACCAGTAGTTCTATGGCTTTTTCTGGCTTACAGCTGAGACACCCCCCCAAAGAGTGTGGGATCTGTGATTGTAGAGACATTTTGTATGAGTCCCCATGAGAGATAGTTTCTCACCTTGAAGACATGATGCTAAATGAAAATGTGCAACAAAGTCCATATATTATGTATTCTTCTCACAGGAAACTCTAGGTCAGGGAACTCTATAGATTGGAAGTAGATTATTTGTTGCCGGGGAGAGGGAGGAAAGCAATGGCTGATGGTTATGAGGTTATGAGGTTTCTTTTTGAGATGATGAAACATGTTCTAACATTGGCTGTGGTGATATTTGCCCATGTCTGTGAATACATTAAACACTAGTGAATTGTGTGCCTTCTGTGGGCAAATCTCACGCAATTTATATAAATGTCTTTTTCTAGGGTCCCAGAGCAGGATTTGTAAAGAAGAAAGACAACAGGCCAGTTTTGTCCAAAATCTTCTCTGAAGATTTTGAATTGTGATTCGATTGCGAATTACATCTCATTATAGCTGTTTTAAAAAGAGAGACTTTCATCCACCACCTCACTATGAAATCTACTGCAGTAGATAAATCTTCAAAGAAAAAAAAGTCCACCTAAATTTAAAAGGACCTATTTGCAGGGTGAGGCTTCCAGGGCATATAGGGTCCTGAGGTTTGTACACAGGGATATTTGTCCCATGGGCAGCTGCGGACAGGGGTGCTGACTGAGGACTCCAGAGATCTGCATGAAAGTGTGAAAGCATGTGTGCATGTGTATGCGTGTGACAGACAGAGAAAAAGACAGAGAGATAGAGAATGCATTTTCCAAGAAGCCGAAAACAGTCTTCATCAGACTGGAGCAAAAATACACACAAAGTTGAACTGGACTTCAGGCCACTTCTTCTTACAGGGCATGGTCACTGGAGCTCAGAACCAAGCTTGCATCCAGACCAGTGGGCCCCCACTCTGACTTCACCTCATTGTCCTGTCCTTGAGTCCTGACCCTTCTCAGGCCACACAGGGAAGCATGGAGCAAGAAGAGGTTAAAAAGAGATGGCTCTGCAGACCAAGCACTGACCCCATGTCTCAGAGTGCCACATCCGCGTGTTACCTGGGCATTTATTTACTTGTATGTATTTGACAGTTAAATTCCCCCAAAATTGTGATATTGCTACCGTAAATTTAAAAACAATACCACTGCCCAATTCACCTTTGCCTGCCTGTTCTTGAAGAGAATTGCAAACTCCTGGCTGCACCCTGAGCCCTTCTTGCTTAGGTTTTATGACAGAAGAGAGTGGAAGAGAACTGTTTTCCTGCAGGGGCATCCAGTTCCTCAACATCAAGTCTATTGGTCTCCTGTGAGCACCCCGCCCCAACTGGGTTCCTCACAAATTCCATACAGGGGTGCTCCTCACATTGGGCAGCCACACTGCTCCACAGGGATTTGGTTCCTAAGTCATTTTGACTTAGCTACATGCATCTACCAGGAGACCAAAGGCCAGTTTACCAATCCAGACAGGAAATGGCTGGCTGGGTCTTCCTGGTGTCCCTCTGGGAGCCAGCTGCCATAAGAAGTTCACCCACGACCACCCGGTCTAGGGAAGTGTCACTTTGCCATTAACCAACTGTAACAGTGTTCAAGCTGAGGGCTACAGAGGAGATGCACAGGACTCCCTGGGAAAAGATGAACCAGAAACCTGACAGCTTGACCCCTCCGACAGTCACATGGATGGCTTAGGAGAGGGATGTCCTAGGCCAATGCTTCTCAGTGTCCACTAGTGCACAGGCCCACTTGACCCTCCCATATCTGCATGCCAGTCTCATGCCTCATAAATCCAAGTTCCACTCCATTCACTTCCTCTGGCCAGTGTGCATTAAGGAAAGGGCTGAATCTGAACTCTGTCTGATCTTAAATTCAACTGAGGGTAAAATCTGCACACACGGCCCCTTCTGTGGCAGTCTAAGGATTCTTATTTAGTTGATTCTGCTCTACGTTTTACAAGGTGTACAGTGTGTTCCCCTGCCTCTGCCACACGACTTCAGACCATCGAATGTCCATCAGTGGATGAAGTTTTCTGGTCAGAGAGGGCCACGTCAGCACAACTGCGTTTGGATAGACCTGGATGCTCCCTGGCACTGATTTTGCTACCTAAATGTGACTCTCTGCTGATGTTGTCCAGCCAAGAGGCTCAGAGGACACCCATAAAGACTGTGGTGTCTCTGACCAGCAGAGGGGCAGAAGATCCAGAGAGATGGGGTCAGGTTACCAGTCAGTTCTTACCACAGGGGATGCGGGACCAGGAGCTCACACCCCCAGATGCTCCGCAGTACCTTGGAGACCGCTGGCTAAAGAGTCCTTGTCTGTGCAGGGGACAGGTGGACAAGGTTGAAAGGATCAAGGAGATGTGGGGAAAATCCTAGCACTAGAGTGCCTGGACCACCAAGGGTGTCAGTGGCCCCCTTGTGCTCCTCTCTGAAAACAGTGGCTCACTGGTCCTGGGGACATTAGCTTCGATGTTGTCTGGCCGACCTGAGTGTGCTTGTCTCACCCGTGTCCTTAGTCAATAGCGGGGTCAGGGCCAACCCGGGCTCTCTCCACTCCAACTCCAATGCTCACGGTCAGAGCACATCCTGAAATTAGCAATGAGGGGTCAAGTCTTGAAAAGAAAACCAAAAACTAACAACATAAGTGTGGCTAAATAATTTGCTACCATTTCATAGAATAAAATATTTTAACAGCAAAGTGGACAAAACAGATCTCAGAAGAAAAGCCAGTCCTTATAATGATAATATTAGATGCTTTAAGCTCTTCCTTGGAGTGACAAGTTAACTTTGCTGCCATCTGCCTCACTTTCTCTGTGACAAATTAGTCAATACCTCACTCACAGTGTTGGTATAAGAATTAACTGAGTTCAATTTGTAAAGTGCTTAGGATAGTGCCTGGTATGTAAGTGTAGTGTAAATATCTTCACAGGTAAATTAAGATTCTGTTTAAGAAATACAAAAAGCAAGACCGCAGGGACTTGGAAAAACTGAGATTAGAGGTCTAGCCTAGGGCATTTCAGGATGAAAGACACTTTGGTGAGAATACATTGTCCTAGTCTCTTCTCCTCCTTCCTGTGTTTCTCTGTTCCCAGGGTCCCCTTGTGACCTAGAGGCGGGGCCTTTGGGGGCTTGTGCTCTCCTCCAACAGTGCTCCTGTCTCTCCCCCTGCAGGTCTTCGGGGGCCTGGTGTGGATCCTGGTGGCCTCCTCCCTGGTGCCCATCCCTCTGATCCAAGGCTGGGTGATGTTCGTGTCTGTGTTCTGCTTCGTGGCCACGACCAGCCTTCTCATCCTGTACATAATTAATGCCCACGGTGGGGAGACATCCTGGGTCGCGCTGGTGAGTTCCAGCCTAGCATGTTTGGTGGGAGAAGAAGTAGTGGACCCCCTGCTGCCCTGAGAGGCTGGCTTCTCCAGCCTGGGTGGGGCTGCCCTGTGGGTGCCTCCCCACACATTCCGGGGGTGAGCCGGACCAAGCCTCAGCTTGGACTCAACACGTGGCCCAGGGGCTCCTACCACAAGGAGGTTAGAGGTGGAGGCACGGATGATGGACCTGCCACCAGTTCATATCGGGCTGCTCTGCTTCTCTCCCTTGACTGTTTTTTCACCGACAAGCAGGAGCCGGGCCCCTCCCCACACCCCCTAGCCCTGCCCGGCAGCTGGCACCAGCTGGGCTGTTTCCATCTTGCAGCAGCAAGATCCTGGATGTTGGCCCTCAGCCAGTGTCTCCCCAGCGGTCAGGCCCAGCTTCGCAGCTGCTACCTTCTAAGCATAGTTGTCGGAGAGCATTTTGGACAAAACTGGCCTATGGTCTTTCTTCTTTACAAATCCTGCTCTGGGATCCTGGAAAAGCACATTTATATAAGAGACACCTTTGGCTTCTTAGTCCTCTGCCTCCCTAAAAGCCTCCTACTTAGACTTTTGAAATCACTTCCATAGCTCAGCAGTACAAGTGCCTGCCTGGCAAGCACAAGGTCCTGAGTTTAATTCCCAATACCAAAAAAAAAAAAGAGAGAGAGAGAAAGAAGTCACTTCCAAAATAGAACTACGCAACACTGTGTTTTAGTTCCCTTTTTTGCTTCAAAATATACCAGGAGCCAAAATAAATAAATAAATAAAACCAATGAAAACAAAAAAGCAGTGGAAGAGGCCCCAGTCTCCCCCTGTACCAGGCAAGGGGGCCCCATCTGAGCCAGGACTGTGACCACATCTGACACATTCCGGGTCATATCCCAGGGTTCCCTAGCTTCTCAACTGACCCCACCCTGAGGGAGAGCAATATCCTTCCTCCAGCCAAGTGTGTACTCTGGGTTCCCAAACCCCAGAAACACAGCTTAGCTGGACGGCACTGCCCAACGCACCTCTGCGAGGAGAGGGTGGGGGTACGGGTTTAGGGGTCAAGGGACATAGTAGGAGATGATGAAGACGGGACCTGGGCCAGGCCGGCCAGAGGAGACAGGTCGGGCTGGTTACATCTCCAGGTCTAGTCTGGTGTCCCTTTCAAGGCCATCGCTCTAACACCTGCCCTTTCTGACTCACAGGACGCAGCCTACAACTGTGTGGCTGCTCTGTTTTACCTCAGCGCCTCAGTCCTGGAAGCCCTGGCCACCATCCTCACACGTGACGGTTACACTTACAAGCAGTACCATGAAAACATCTCGGCCGTGGTGAGTCCCCAGCTACCCGCACCTACCACCCCTCCTTGGAGCTCAGTAACTTTGGAATAAAGTCACCCCCCCCCATTTCTGACCTAACAAAGGCCCCAAGACAGGGAGCTGTGTGTGCTGCCCTGGCCTGGGGCGGGCTGTGCAGCAGGCAATATCTGATCAGCAGTGGTCATGAGAGCCTGGCACTGCCCGGGTGGTCCCTGAATAAGCTAGCAACCCAGTGGCATAAGCACTGTTATCATACCCACGTCACAGATGGAGGAGCAGGGCGTGGCAAGCTTGGATAACCCACCAAGATCACGAATGTCATCCTCTGGGGAACACAGGCACGGCCTGGGTTGTCTTTTAATGGGATGGATCGGAATGACGGAGTGAGAGGCCGTATTGTTACAAATGCGTCCTTGCCAGAGTTATGCATGTGGGCCCTTGGACCAGTGGGCTAGCTCACAATAGGAAGCATATTTTGAACTGTGGGTAGTGTTCTAAAAATAAGATAATTTTCAGAAAACATGCTCCGGATTTCTAGATATTGACCTGCGAGCCATCCAGATATGGAGGCAACTATAGCAACAGAGGCCGAGTGCCTGCTCCTCTGGCTGCTGTGCCCCCTCCAGTGGGAAGGGTTGGGGCAGAGACTGAGTGATGCCCACGGGGGGGCGTGGGTGGGCTTTGGGATGGGGCCTCCCAGCAGGAGGGGCCTGGGGAACAGTTTCTCAGACCCTTGTCCCTGTGGGTCAATCTTTCGTCCCAGGAAGCCCCATGCTCCCCTTGAGATTCCAGCCTACATTTGCCTCTACAGGGTCACCTTGGGATCCCTGTCATCCTTAATGTGCCTCATAGTGTGGGGACTCTTCCAGTGTGGCCAGTTTCTAAATAGTGACCAGCAAGGCCACTTCTTGGTTGCTCTTCCTTGGCTGGGAGGCTGCTGACCCACCTTCCCTGACATCTGTCACACAGCTGAGTTTCATCTCCCTGTCTGTGCGTCAACTCACAACTCTCCCATCCCAAGCTCAGAGCTTCTTTCTTAACAGACATCGGCAGAGCTCTTAACAATTCCAATAAAATTGTTGTGCATAGTGGTAGCAAAATGTAGATGGGTTGTAGCTAGTGATGAGCATTTAGTGAGAAAACCCAAGTTGGAGATTTTAATGCCCCTGTGCTCGGGGGAAGGTCTCTAGTTGAGAACCACTTGGCTCAACTGCATTTCAACTTTTCTCTTTTTTATTGAAAGAAAACATACATGTGGGAAGCATATGGGTTACACATGTATAGCACGATGAACGGCCAGGAAGTGCCCATCTGTGTAACTAGGAGGCAGGTTTGGAAATAGGATATAATAAACAGCTCCCAGGAATCCACTTCTTGTCCTGTTATCTCTGCCACCAGCTGATTTCGGATTTCTAGCACCCAATTGACTGTTGTGTAACTTCACATAATTGGGATCAGAGAGGATGTTTTCTTTGATGTCCGGCTTCTTCCCCTCAGCCTTATTTCTGAGGTTCATCCATGTGACTGGGTGCAGGTACAGGTCGTGTATTCTCATCGCTGTAGAGTATTCCATGCTATGACTGGAGAGACATCTGTTTATCCATTCCACATTGGATGGTGTCCCCATGCTTTGTTAGAGGAGCTGGACAGACGTGAGCACACCTGGCAGAGTCAGGAGTACTTGTGCCAAAAATTCAGAGTGTACCAAGGAGGCAGATGCACCAAGCTGAAAGCCCTAAGGTGAAATGTTAACCAGATTCAACATATTTCAGTTTTCATTGAATAAACTGGATCAGTGCATGGGGAAGAAGGGGTCATCATTACTCTGCATTTAACTCCAGATCCTGCCCAACCACTGCATGACTTTTGGATGGTGTTGGGAGCAGCCATCTGGGAAATATGCAGGTCTGGTGCACCTCAGAACCTATTCTCATATGCCCCTTTGGAAGCACCCAGCCTGTGTCATGGCCTCTGTGGTTCTGGTTAGGACCTGCCTCCGAGGCTTCCTCCTTCCTCTGTTGGTGGTAGAACTTCTTCACCAAAGAGGTCTTGGATATTGGTGGAAACTGACTGAGGAGAGCTGGAGATTTCTGGAGAAATCTGGAAGTTTCTAGAACTTACCCTGGTGTGCAATAACAGCAGCAGTTCAGAGAAAAGGCAGAAACATGACCCTGCAAGCCCCCAGCTCAAAATGTCCTCAGTGTGTTGTTTCTCTATCTCGCTTGAAACTAGGTTTCTGTTTTCTGCTGAGGTGCTTCTGCCAAAGGTTCTCCTTGCCCTGAGAAGTCTCATCTGATTTTGGGGGGCTGCTCACTCATATGTGACTGCTCCTTTCTGGACAGGGTATTTTGATGAGTTATCTTGAATTTGTTATTAAATAACTCAGCTGACTCATCACCTGTGGCCAATGAGGGCAAAGCGTTCGCCCATGTGTGGGGACAGGGAGAGAGCAGCCTCGGGGAAGCTAGTGTTTATGGGCATTTTCAAGAGTCACACAAGCGTAGCCGCCCCAAATGTTGTTCTCAGATTGGAAATTCTTAACTCCCTGCCCAAGGTCACAAAACCAGATGCAGCTATGATTGTATTTGGAGGCAGGCAAGCCTGTAAAACAGCCACCCAAAATAGGGTGGTGGGAGTAGGTGTCCAAGTGAACAGAACCAGTCACAAGAGACCATTCGCCGTGTTTTCAGGGTCTTTGTTCCTAGCACCAAAAGGCTGATTGCCTTATCCCAACAGCTTCTTCAGGAAGCCCTTTCACTCCCTCTTGCTCTCTTCCTTTCTTTTTTCTTTCTTTCTCCTTTTTCTTTAGTAGTACTGGAGATTGAACTCAGAGCCTTTTAACTAGGCTACATCCCCAGTCCTTTTTGAAATAAATTTTTGTATTTTGAGACCGAGTCTCACAAAGGCACGAAGTGACCCAGGCTGGGTTCAAACTTGGGATCCTCCATCCTCAGCCTGCCAGCATGCTGGGATTATAGCCATGCGCCACCACGCCCAACTCCTCCCATTCCCTGACCCCCGCTTCCTGTGAAGCTGGGTCCCCACCCATACCTGGGAAATGAAGAATCTTGGGCTAAGACTCTTCTGCTATGGTCTGAGGATCTCCAGGGAGCATGGAGAACTTATGGAGAGCCAATAAGCCCATGGGTCCATAATCTCACAGCCCAGCACCGGGTCAAGCTAGTGGACGTTGGTCTTACTGGCATGAGGAACAGAAGTTTTCTGTGGACAGTCATTGATACTTGCCTGGGATGTTTTCATGGAGGAGTCTTTGAAGGCCCTCTTCCAGCCAACCAGCCCCCATACAGCTCTGTATGACAGCAGGTCATTTTACCTTGCACACTGAGGCCAAGGGGTCATCAGGAAGGTCACAAGCTGCTGCACACCTGAGCTCCAGGGCTGTGTGCATGTGTGTGTGCGTGTGTGTGTGTGTGTGTGTGCGTGTGTGTGTGGACAGTGGAAAGCCCTACCTTGCCCCTCCTCCTGCTAATGGTCATTTCTTTGTTTCCAGGTGTTTTCCTACGTAGCCACTTTGCTCTACGTGACCCATGCTGTGTTCTCTTTGATCAGATGGAAGTCTTCATAAAGAGGCAGAATTGAGCTAAAAACCCAGAATGGTGTTAACTTCTCAGCCTGTCTTCCAACCTAATTTTCTAGAGTGCAGACATGCTCTCCATGATGGGAAAAAAGAAAACAAACCAAAAGCGAAAAAAGAAAACAAACCAAAAGCGAAAAAAGAAAAGGCCACATGGTTTCTGCAATAGCGTGCTTACCCTCCTGCACCTTTGCCTCAGAGCTTGGGGGCTTGCTGTGTTTAACCTTCAACTGCTGAGCTGTCTTTCTAGAGTAATTTCCTGTCTGTGAAAGGGGCCAATGGGTGTGGGACACAACCTGTGATGGAAGCAACAGTCCCCTGCTGACCCCCGGACCAGAACTTGAGAAGCACCTTCTGGAATGTCCCACAGGCTCTTTTGAGCACACCACTGAGGGCATGTTTCTGTCTTCATGGATGTTCTGCATGTCACAGGGACTGAAACTCACCTGACTGAGGTTTCCAAATGTCCATGGTGGAAGATGATACAACCCTTTGGAATACTTTATAAAGTGCCTTTATGTTCAATACTTTTGTGGGGTGTTTTCTGGGTTTTGATTTTTAATTTTTCCAGTGTCAGGAACACCATCCTGTCAGGTTTCTTTCTGAGGAATCCTTTGATTTCATCTGAATCCCAAGAGGCAGCATCAAGTGACAGTTCGGATGACACTGTGTGCTCAGCCACTGCCCTCAGAGCTCTGTACAGGGCCACCCCTTCCCCCACCCTCCCAGCAACATCCACCAAGACCATTCCCTGCTCTCTGGAATCTCAACAAGTGCCACCCACACCCCAAGACACGGCAGTCCCTGCTCAATTAGAATTTCCTTAAGCTCAAAGAAAGCTAGGTGTAGACATTTCCTCTCACACTTTGTAAAGCTGATCTAAAATATTCTGGGCTATGTGCTCTGTCTTCCATTCCAATTCCGCTGGTTTTAGGGATGTCCTTGGGCCACCCCATAGGAAAGAAAGGGACCCACTACAGAATGACAGGATTACAGGGACAGAGTGGATGTCACCTTTTGAGTGTGAGATGTCTGGCTGAAAGGAGAGCGGTTATTAGGATGATTAGGGAGGAAGGCACTATTTAGGAATCTGGACAGCCGAGCTGCTCTGTTTAAAAACGCCCCCTCACCCCAGGGACCAGGGAAGTGATGACATTCCAGAAAGGGGATGTCACTCCTCCTGCCAGCATCCAGGAAAGCAAAGATTCAAACCTCAGGCAAAGGATTTAACTTGTCAGCTTTTTATTCCCTGTCCAACTTATCAACTGGTCCCATGACTAATTGGATTTTAATGGGGTTTTTGTTTCTTTTGACACTGCTGGGAATTAAATCCAGGGTCTTGACCACACTGGGCAAGTGCTTTACCCCTGAGCTGAGTCCCCGTCCCTAAACGTGATCTTTGACAAATTCAGGTCCTCGGTTACCCCAGGATCACTGGTACCAGAACCTGACCACCTCCAGTCAGTCTACTTAACACAGCCAAAATTTCATAGTAAATCATGAGCAAAAGGTTTGACTTGGGTCTTTCTAAAAATATTAAACAAATTTTTTTTTAAAATAGGAAGTTTGTTGTATGTTTAACAAGATTTGCAGTGAGTGTTAAGGAAATTCTTTTTTTTTTTTCTTCAACAAAACTGCCCCAACCAAACTACACTAAACTGGCATTGTTGATCAGCCTCATTTTGGGAAAGAAGGGTGAAAAGAAAGAAAAAAAGGAGGAAGGAAGGAACAGAGGGAGGAAGGGAGAGGGGGGGAAGGAGGGGGAAGGAGGGGGAAGGAGGGGGAAGGGAAAGAGAAGGAAAGTGGGAAGGAGGGTGGGAGGAGAAAGGGAAAGAGAGGGAGGGAAAAAGTATAATTTCCCAAGGGTTTCTCAAGGTTTCAAAATTTTAATCATTTGAAGAAGCTCAGGCTGGCAATATAGCTCAGTAGAATAAGTGCCTGCCTGGCAAGCACAAGGTCCTGCGTTTGATCCCCAGTATCACAAAAAAAAAAAAAAAGTTCACGCTCTTTCTTTTTAACATCAGCTGCAAACTGACCCAAGTATAAAATCCACTTTAGTCAAAGACATGGTAGATGATTGTCTGCGGCCACTTTCTCATCCCTTCTATCCCGAGTCACCTTTGACATCCCCATTTCTCATTTGAACTGCATCCTATCTGAACTGGATACCAGCGGGAAGGACACTGCTCCCCTTCCCCATCCCCTCTCAACTTCACCCACTCCGTCCCAGCTCTGTGCACCAGGCGCTGGCTGCCAGGGGGCCCTACCTGCTGTGCACGCTGCTCCTCTGGGAACCCACTGCCTGGAGAGATGTGGAGACGGAGGTCGTGTAAGAAGTCTGCTGAGCGGTGGCCAAAAGGTTCTGGGTCTGTGGCGTGACTAAGCACCTTGCATGTGCTGACACCTCCAAACCCCCCAGGACAGGGTTGGTCTCTGCCCCAGATTCCTGTTGCTGAACAGCCCACAGCTCTGCACGTGGGCTTTGGGCAAGAAGAGATGCCCTGGGGCAAACACTGTGTCACCCCAAAGGTAGACGCACTCTCTGTAGGTGCTGCCTGGGGGATCACTTTAGGTTGGATCGAAGGTCAGGCAGCTCACACTCAGTTCCCACTTCCACCACCATCTTGCTTGGGGACGACACCCAGGGCACCCTGGAAGCACTGTATGTTTGTAGCGGTGCTGGCCTGGGAGCCCTGAGCTTGCTTACTCCTGTAGGGTGCCAGCTTGGTTCTCTGGTCTCTTGAGAAGTGACACAGACCTTCCTATGGACATACCAGTGGGCGGGAGCCTGAAGACCATCAGCTGGGTCTGACACAGGCCACTTTGGTGGGCACAGGTCCTTGTCACCCTTCAAGAAGGCTGGCTGCTCTCTGAGCTGTTGACCTGCTATGGTGCCAAGTTGGGTAGCTCCTGAGTCCTGTTCTGCAGCCCCATGTCCAGCAGATACTGTGTAAAGGGGTGAAAAACAGGGTGCCTTTAAACTCACAGAAGAAAAGAGCTAGAGGATTAAGAAGCTGCAAATATTTGTGATGTGACCAAGAGCCAGAGCTTGCAGAAAAGACCAAACTGTCATCTCCACCAAGGCTTCGGCCCAGCCTCACACAGGGCCACTGGACTGACCAGGCCTCATGAGTCACTGCAGAGGCCCTCCTGCTCCATGACCGCCCCAAAGGACACAAGGACATTCAGCGCCTGGCCAGGTGCCACACATCACAGGGCCAGCGCTGTGACATGGGCTGCCCCAGCCCACCTGTCCCCATGCAGGTTTGCCCTCCAGCCTCTCTGGAACTCTTATGGTGGACAGATGCCAGCTGGCAGGGCTTCTGGGAGAGAAGCCAGGCCTTCGTGGCATTTATGACATTGGAGTGGTCTAGCAGGACTTAGACCAGGCAGTGGCTTCGTGCATCAGCACCCTTCTTCCTGCTTTCTGTGGCCCTTGGAGACAGTGTCATGGGCAGTGTAATGAGAGGGGGTAGGTGGGGGGGGGAGGACATGTATCAAGGGGTGGGGGCCACACAGCAAGGCAGCTGTGGATCAAAAATATCCAGGACATTTGGAGTTCTCACCTGTCACATCCCTGGCCGTGACACCTTGCTTCATGGGCCATCCTCCCAGTGGCCTTTCCCATGCAGGATAGGGTAGCCTGGGAAGGGCTTCATCCCATACATGTCCATCTCTCCCAGTAGCCAACCTCCCCACATCTAACACTGCACACAGTAGGTCCCATTGGCTCTTCCCACTTTATAGAAACTGGGCTGCATCAGCCTTCTAGATCTTAACTCAAAGACGTTGGCTTTCTAAAGCATGCAGGTTTCAGGCCTGTTTTGCAAGGCTACACACTCGGGGACTGAAGGCCTCCCTGCCTGACCTTAAAAAGGCAGTGAAGGGTTCACACTGCCAGCCATGGGCTGGAGCGAGCCAGCCTGCAGGGCCCACACAAGGGCCTCTTGTTCCTTGAATCAGTCGGGGCCGGTGTGGGGTCACAATGAGGCCTTTCAAGGAGACAAAGCGCCTCTGGCTCGGCTGAGTATCCCTGCACACGTGGGCATCCGCCCAGGGCATTTAAAATAACGCGATTTGGGAAAACAGATTTAAAGTGATTTTCCCCACTCTGCATTACTCAATAGTCTTTGTTACATCCCCATCACACCCAGTTATGGTGGTGCTAAGAGCTGGGTGTGGGAGGCAGATGCTGGAGCCCCACCTGGGATCTCATTCCTCCTTCACAGGTGACTGGAGTAAGCACAGTGCCAGTCTGTCAGATGGCACCAGAAATGTGTGAAGAACACAGGGAACTCAGCTGGCAGGACCTCCTTCCACCACACACATTCAGCCAGGCCCTGCATGGAGAAGATGTGCCCACGCTGCGAGGGCCCAGTGCTGTGTGAAGTGTTTACTTCATCACTTATTCCTTGTGACAACCCTGTGCAGCCATGAGCTGGTCAGTTTTCCGTTACTGTGACAAAATAACCCAAGGTAGCTGATGAGGAAGGTCTATTCTGGCTCACAGTTTCAGATGTTTCAGTTCATGGTCGTTTGGCCTGGCTGCTCTGGGACTGTGACAGCACAGTGCATCATGGTTGGAACATGTGGAAAAGGATGCCTGTCTACCTCGTGACAACCAGGAAGCAAAGAGAGACAGGAGAGATATTGGGGTCTTGATATCCCCTTCAAGGGCATAGCCCCAGTGACCTAAATTCCTCAACAAGGCCCTGCCACCTGAAGGTCCACTACTTCCCAAAAGCACCACAGGCTGAGGACCAGGCCCTCAACATATGGCCTTGGAGGACATTCAAGATCCAACCTAAAGAGGTCCATACCATTTAGAGGAGGTCTCTGAGGCCAGAGAAGTTCAGTAATTTGCTCAAGGTGACCCAGAAGAAAGGTATAGATTCTGGTTCCGGGGGTCAGTCATGCCCCATGTCTTGCTATAGCAGGGTCCTCTGGCAGCAGGGGGTGGGGACATATACTCACACCACCAACTTCACCGATACTGAAGGCCCCTAGCAGCACATGAGGAGTGGCAGGGAAACCCAGTGAGGAGCACAGCTTGGAGGGAAGCCTGGCTCAGATTCCAAAAAGCCAGAGAGGCCTTCCGTAGGCCCAGCCCATAGGGGAAAGGTTCAGAAGTACCAGCTGCAGTGATAATTATGAGACTGACATAGAGAACGGTCTGGAATGATCCTGAAGTTTCTAGCCAGGCAGATGATGGCTATTTAATTTTTATTTATTCACTATGCTTCTGACATCCTGTCAGAAACTCGGATTGATAGTTCTGCTTTCTAATTTCCCATGACATTGTTAGAAATAGCCTCACCTAGTAAACTTGACTTCAGTCCTTTGGGAAGGAGGCTATCATGGGTTAGGTCTAAAATACCCCCACAGTCTCAGATGTTTGGAAAGTGATTGGATCATGGGGCTATGATCATTAATTGTGATGTGTCAACTTGACTTGAGTAAGAACCACCCAGCAGATTAGCAAAGCTCTGGGTGTGTCTGTGAGTGACTGATACAGAGGCTGCAAACTGACGAGGGGAGACCCACCCCAGGCATGAGTGGACCAACCAACAGGCCTGGCACCCAGACAGAATAAAAAGGGAAAAAAGAAAGTCTACCCCTTTTCTCTGCCATTGCATTTGGATATTCATCTGCAGTTCTTTCAGGCTTCCAGTGTAGACTCTTCAGCCATCTAGCCCAGACTTTTCAGCTTTCTATCATGGAATCAGATCAAAAAGTGCAGTGAGTTCTAGGCCTTTAACCACTCCCGATCCTCTGGCTTTTCAGCACACATATGGCTATTTGGGGTTCTTCCATCCCTGATTCTTCAGGCAGCCACTGGTCTCCCCTTCAGATCCTATAAACCTACCTACCTAGTAAATCTCTTGTATAATTATACATATATTTCATGTTGATTCTATTCCTCCAGTGAATTTTTTTTTTTTTTTTTTTTT
>PVLD010012730.1:0-58956 GCA_004027595.1 Dinomys branickii
GGATGGGTGGATGGGTGAATGCGTAGGTGGGTGGTTGGGTGGATGGATGGGTGGATGGACAGACGGACAGATGGATGGAAGAGTAGGTGTGTGGATGGGTGCATGGGTGGATGGGGGTGGATGAATGGGTGGATGGGTGGGTGGGTAGGTGGGTTGGCGGGTAGGGTCACACTTTGAAAGACTGCTTCGCCTCACCAATCCCATCACAGATAGCAGAGTTTGTCATACCCATTAGGATGACTACTATTAAAATAAAAAGAAGCAGAAGATGGCGAGTGTCAGTAAAGATGTGAAGTTAGAACCTCTGTGGCTGTGCTGGGATTGTAGAAGTGACACAGCCACTATAAAACAAACAGTAGGGTAGCTCTACAAAAACTTTGCAATAGAATTAACATAGGACCCAGAAAATCTGCCCCTGAATTTGTTTGCAGAAGGGTTGAGATTGGAGTCTTGAAGAGTTGTCCTCTCCCATGCTCAGAGCACCACTGGTCACAGAAGCCGAAGGATGTGAGCAGCCCACGTGCGCACCCAGGGATGGACGGGTGAGCAGAAGAGGTCCATACCTACAGTGGAGGACTACTCAGCCTGAAAAAGGCAGGCGATGCCTGCATTGCTACCACACAGGTGCACCTTAAGGAGATGGCGACAGGTGGAACAAACTGGTCATGGGCTGGGGATATAGCTCAGTGGAATAAGCGCTTGCCTAGCAAGCGCAGGGTCCTGAGTTCGATCCCCAGTACCGAAAAAAAAAAAAAAAAAAAAAAAAACTGGTCATAACAGGGTGGTTCCATTTACGTGAGGCACCTGAAGTGGTCACATTCATAATGATGGAAAGTAGACTAGGCTGTGGCCAGGCATGGTGGTGCATGCCTCTAGTCCTAGCACTCTGGGAAGCTGAGGCAGGAAGATCACCAAGTTTGAACCCAGCTGGGGCAACTTAGTGAGACCCTGTCATAAAATAAACAATAGAAAAAGGACTGGGAGTTGAGCTCAAGGCAAAGGCTTGGGGTTCAATCCCCAACACAACAGCAACCATAACAACAACAGAAAGTAGGGTGGTGGTTCGGGGCTGGAGGCTGAGGGGTGCGGGGATCCGCTCAGGGGGCAGAGGCCCAGTTTTGTGACATGGTGGGAGTTCGGAGTTGGAGGCTGCGCAAAGGCAAGCATGTGTGCAGTGCCACGCAGCTGGGCTCCTGAACAGGGAGCTCGTGGCTGCGTGTTCCGTGTGCATTTCCCCAGAGCCGCAAAGCCATAGAGACAGCAGAGCCGGTGAGCCCCGGCACCCACATCTACCTGCACCTGTCTGCTCTTCCCCGTCTCTGCTGCTACAGATTTCTAAGGAAAAAATGCTTTTCAACCTCAATTCTGCACATAGCCAAACTGCCGCCCATCAGGTGACAGAGTAGATGTGAGGAAAAACCTCCTCAGCTGCACACACTCTTTCTATCGAGGCTCTAATGAGAAGATCACAAATCATTCACCAGGCCCTGCTCTGGATTGTTTGTTTTGCAATCCTCCTGCCTCAGCCTCACAGTGTTTTAAAATGTTCACCCCACACACACACACGCATGTACGCACGCACGTACGCATGCATGCATGCACACACATGTGTCATAGCATGTCATTTTCCCAGTCCAAACTCCAGCAGAGCCTGGGTGTGGCTTGGTGGCACAGCACTGGCCTGTCCTGGGGGAGGTTGCAAGTTCAGTTCCCATCACAGAAAGCAAAGAAAAACCAAGGAGAACCTGCCAGAGCCTTGGCGCCTTGGGTGACCCCCACTCCTGTCTGCATCTCCAGCCCCATGCTGGTGACCCTGACCCTTTTGTCACAGTCCCGCCTGCTGCGGCCCTCCCACTCAGCCATCTTTGGGCCGAGACCCTGCAGACACCGGTCACCTTGCTCTGCTGCGCCCACCCCTGCTGCTCCTCCACACCAACCTCACGACATGGAGGGGTATTTTTGCGCTTTTTTTTCCCAGTACTGGGGTTTGAACTCCAGGGCCTTCACACTGAGCTATACCCCAGTCCTCTTTTATTTTTAAATTCTAAGTCAGCATCAGTTGCCCAGACTGGATTCGAGCTTAGGATCCTCCTGCCTCAGCCTCCCAGAGGGCATGCTCTCAACTTTCCAGAGGAGGAAAGGGGAGCTCAGAGAGCCTCTGTTCCTCGGTGGAAGAGCACATGGAGCCAGCACCAGACCCAGGTCCTCCTTGCAGCCTTGTCACTAAACATAAATACGTGAAAGGGCCCTCAGAAGCTGGGCGTGGTGTTGCATGCCTGTGATCCCAGCAGTTGGGAGGCTGAGGCAGGAGGATTGCTGTGAGTTCAAGGCCAGCCTGGGCTACAAAGTGAGCTCAAGGGCAGCCTGGACTGAACTCCATAGCAGAAACCTGTCTCAAAAAGAACAACAAAAAAGTGGCCTCAGAGACACGCAGGAAGTGAGGTGTCCTTGAGAGTCTTCAGGCAATGCCTTCCAGCAGGCGTCAAGAAAGGCGGGAAGGGTGGAGAACCCAGGGCCAGAACACCTGAGTCTGGGGCATTCGAGGCTCAGCCCAAAGCCTTAGGCACCTGGCTTTCCACCAGGGGTCAGCCCTACATCTTCACCCAGGAGGGCCTGGGCCTGGGGACAGCAGCCAGAGCTGTGGCAGGAGCCACCAGGGGGCGTCCTCCTCACACCCAGGGGGCCAGGGAGCTGAGGGATGTTTTCTCTGCTTTTGTGTCTGGATTTCCCATAGAGAGGATGGAGTTCTTCCATATATTCACCAATAGGCTTGAAGAGGATTCTTTTAAAGACTTTCTAGCTCTGGGGTTCTTTTTCTTCTTTTTTGGGTCTCACTGTAATGTAGTCTGACCTTGAACTTACTATGTAGCCTAGGCTGGCCTTGAACTCAAGGCAATCCTCCTGCCTCAGCCTCCCAACTGCTGGGATTACAGGCCTGTGCCACCATACCCAGCTCCCAGCGTCCACTCTGGGTCCCTATCACAAATCCTGCCCAAGTCCCTGTCACCCAATCCTTCTGTCCTCAGCCCTGAATTTGCTCTAGGAAAAGGTTAGGCTTTGCGGGAGACAGTAAGACCCAGATGGAGGAGGGGTCCCCTAAGCCAGGACCCTTTCCCAACCCTTCCCCACCCCAGTGGAGGGGCCTCAGCCTCTGCTGAGCAAGGGGTTCTCAGGGGCTTCCTCCTAAACCAGTGTTTCCTAGCTGGGGGTGGGGGCTCCTCCACAGGGGACCTCACAATGGGCAGAGAGGGCTTGGCTGTGGTCGCTGACACCCAGGGGTCAAGGCCTGGTCTGCACCCCTCAGTGATCACTGGGCTCTGGTTCACCCCAGCCGGGCCCTGTGCAAGCCTCTTAGTTCTGGGCCTTGTGTCATGTTAAAAAAATAACCTGTAGGACATACCAGGTTTGTGGGAGCAACCTGGCCTGAGTCTGGAACTCCAAAGACGGCCCCTCAGCCCTGCTGTACCCCACCGCCCCTCTGTCCCCCGCCGCTCCGACTCACCGCTGTGGCTGTCCCCATCGCTGGGGAGGTATGGGTAATACTCATGCGGGGGCCGCTGGTACAGGTCTGCGTCGTAGGAAACCAGCTCTTCCGTTGGCTGTGGAAAGAGAGGGCATCAGGGCTGCCCCGGGCTGGGGACAGAGGAGGACCAGGCCTCACACCAGGCGTGGGCTCCGGGCACAACCCCACCTGCCTCTCTGGTCCACACAGAGCCATTGCTTCCCTGGACCCAGGTCCAGCCAACCACATATGGTCACACGGTCATGCTCTCACATCCCGTCCCGTCGCACACACACCCACGGCCACACTTGCACACCCCGTGGGTGCACGCAGAGGTACATGGATTGGTGCCTGCACACGTGTCATCCCAGCCACCACCACGCCAGCCCCCGTGCCACTGGCACACACACCCCACAGCACCCTATGCCAGCCTCTCCTTCCTGCCCCAGGCAAGCACAAGGCCACCACAGTGACCGTCACACGGTCTGGCAGTTTGTACAGAGGTCACCTAGGCAGGCTGTGGAGGCTAAGGGACAGATGAGGAGGCTGTGACCCCCGTAGTCCTCTTCCAGCTCCTGCCATGGGGCGCTCCCTCCCCCCCACCTCCCTGCCCCCCACGCAGCTGGGGCCCAGGGAGCTTCCAGCCTTCCCAACAGTCCCCAGGCTGCCCCAGCCCCGCAGAGTGTGCATAAGGGTTGCACAACAGTCACTGTGGCCCTCAGGCTTGGCGTGGGGGCCAGGGCTGCCCGTCCCTGGAGGTGCTCAGAGGGGCCCCTGGCCCTGGAGAGAGGAGCTGAGGCTGGGGCCCAGGAGATCTGCCTCCTGTCCAGCTGCAGTTTGGGGCTCAGGGGCCAAGGGGCAGGGGCAGTGTGGCCAAACCCCTAAGCCTGTGGCTTTCTTTATTTTTTATTTACCTATTTTTGTGTGTGTGACAGAATCTCTCTCTGTAGTTCAGGCTGGCCTTGAACAATGTAGCCCAGGCTGGCCTCAAACTCGAAGCAATCCTCCTGCCTCAGCCTCTAGAGTGGTTGGGGTTATAACCGTGTGCCACCACGCCTGACACTTGTGGCTTTCTTGAGGCAGAGTGGACACTGGTGAGGACAACTCCTATCACCTCTGCCTGCCCCGGCACCTTCTAGGTCTCCAGTAAGGGCGGGGTGAGGGTTCAGTGGGCATGGTGGGGCAGGCAGGCTGGTCTTGTCTGTGCCAGCGTCAGGCTGAGTGAGGGACAGGAGCCCATCACTGAGGCAGCCTCCTGGGGTCCCAGGGGCACAGGCAAGCTGTGGACAGAGGGCCAAGCCAGGGTGCCACCCTAGGGCCCCTGGGCGGGGTGGGGAGGAGGGTGGCAGCTGTCTCTGTGCAGGGAGGGCTGAGCTGGGTGGGCAGGCACCACCAAGTCCTTCTTGGCACCCCCGAGTGAGGATGGGGTGGGAGCTGGCGAGGGGTCCTCGCCCGGCATCCCCAACCTGACACCTGCCAGCACAGCAACTGTCACCCAGGGTGGGCAGCAGTGCAGATCGGCCCCACTGGCCGCCTGCTCTTGCTGGGGTCCCCTGGGGCTCCTGCGTCTTCACCAAGACTTGGCTCTGGCCTCGTCCCACCCTAACTGCAGGCCAGTGCCACCCTGGGTCCTACCCAGGCCCAATCTCGGTGGCAGCCTGGGCACAGCCCCTGCCTGCTGCTCGCCAAAGCCCAGCCCTGGCACCAACCCTAACCGCAGTGCCTCTCGCCTGGCCATCTGGGCCCTGCCCTGCCTCTCGGAGACTCGAAGGCCCCAAGCCTGGACCCTTTGACCAACAACCACGTCCTCAGTGCCAGGGCCCAGAGAGGGCACTGGAGACCCATCAGGGACCCAGGGTTCCATCAGCCCCCTTCTCCAGGGGCCCCAAGGCCTGGGCTTCCCAGGGCCCTTCCCCGCCCCAGCCCTGCACTGCCCCTGAGCCGGTCGCTGGTCTGCTCCTCTCCCGCCCTGCTGCCTGCCTCACCGCTGCTGGCCCAGCACCCTGCCACCAGCCCGTCTATAAATAATCCCTCAGCCCCATGGGCCTAGCCCTCAACCCTCAGCCATGCTCCGCTCCGGGAGGCTGCTGCCAGGAGCCCCAGAGGAAGCCCGGACTTCCCACTGATAGCAGCCGGGGACAGCGGTGGGCATCGGGGCCCCAGCTGGGCTGGCGGAGGAGCCCCAGTACTCACAGGGGGGACGAGGGGGAACCCTTCCATCTTGCACGCCTGTAACATCCAGCCGAGCTCTGTGCGGGTCGGGTCCCCTGCCTCCGTAGGGGCCAGAGCGGAGCCCCTCGGGACAGGGTGCCCCGTCGGGGGACTGGACGGTCGGGCCGTGGGGTGGACGCAGGGCTTGGACCTGCCCCCTGAGCTACAGGAGCCCTCGGGGAGCCCCCTCCCTTGACATTGCAGGGCCAGCGCAAGTTCCTGATTTTATCGAAGGGCCTGCCACTGGGAGATAGTCCCCTTGGGGTGACATCACCGCCCCAGCCCGTTTGCATAAATCTCTTGCGCTACAGGAAGTCTCTGGCCGGCTGGGGCAGGTGGTGCTGAAGGGGCTGGCCTGGGAGCCATGGGGCCAGGCCCCTGCCCAAAGGAAGCCGGGGCCAGAGGGGACAGGCCACCTCCGTGTCCGCAAGACCTATGTGACTGTGCTCAGGCCTACAGAGGCTGCCATACCGCAGCCCAGTGATACCCATGTGGCCAACAGTCATTCTTACGATCAGAATGGTGGCCTCTTGGGGCCTTCACGCTATGTCTTTGTTTTGTTGGTGTTATTGGGGTTGAACCTAAGGCCTTCACTGCGAGTTACACCCCAGCCTTTTTTTTTTTTATTGTGTATTTTGAATCAGTGTCTCAATACTGTAAGTCACTAAATTGTCTCAAGTTGGGTTTAACTTGCAGTCCTCCTGCCTCAGCCTCCCACAGTGCTGGGACTACAAGTGTAAGCCACCACATCTGGTGGGGCCTTTCCTTTTTGGAGTGAGCCTGACAGGCTGAAGGCTCTGATCCCAAGACTGCCAGGCTTGGCTCTTCCTGAGGGCCCTATACTCCACTGCAAACCCGCCTATGCCTCAGTTGAGCTCCAGGGAGGCTATTATGTGGGCTGCCCTTGCACCCTGGGAGAGTCCTGCCCCCCACTCCGTCCTTCCCAGCCTCCTGATACCGTAGCTGCTTCCAGATCCCAGCCCAGTCTCTCAGCTCTCCCGGCCCCCTCCAGTGCATGAGTATCTGCCTTGTATCCCCAACTTACAAAGCTCCCTTGTGTGTCCCTCTGTCCACCTATTTTCCTAGCCATTTCCTATCTAGCTGCGCACTCATCTGCCCACCCATCAACCTAACCGTATATGCGTTTATCTGCCTTTTTATTCAACTGTCCGGTTATCTTCAGCCAATTCATCCACTTACCCATCTTTTTATCTACTTGTTGATGTAGCCATCTGTGTGTGCATCTATCAGCCACGCCATCTGCTGCCGATCCATCAGTCAGCCTCTCTCTCACCAGTTTATCTGCTGTGTGTGCACCTGCGCCCCCACGGGCTCATCCATCTGTAGGTCTATTCATTCAGCCATCGATGTATCCATCCACCACCCACCCACCGCTCCACACACTGGCCCATCAGTCCATCCATCCATCCATCCACCCATCCACACACTTGCCCATCAGTCCATCCGTGTATCCGTCTGTCCATCATCCATCCGTCTGTCCATCCATCCATCCATCACCCACCGACTCACCCACACATCCAGCTGGCCATGCACCCTTGCAGCCCCTAACAGTAACTGAGTCTCGGGCTCTGCACTAGGTGCTACAAACAAGGCAGGATCTACTCGGGCGGGGGGGGATGGGTAGAGACTCTGCTGTCTGTTTGGATGTCTGGAGAGTCCACTCTGCCAGGAAGAACTTCCTGTGCCTGTTTCCTGCTCTGCATCATCTAAACCCTGCTTAACATTCCCTCCCCACTGTACCCAGCTGCCTCCTTCCTGCTGTGAATTCCAGGCCCTGAAGCTTTTCCTCACTGCCAGCAAAACCCAGGGATCACAAACCAGTTGTGGTGGGCACGCCTGTCATCCCAGTACTCTGGGAGGCTAAGGCAGGAGGATCACAAGTTCAAACCCAGCCTCGGTAATGTATTGGCTGGGTCCAGTCTCAAAATAAAAAATAAAAAGGGTCAGGGATGTAGCTCAGTGTAGAGACCCTGGGTTCAATTCCCAATGCCACAAAAAACAGACACGGAACTCAGCTCAGGCTCAGCATGGTGGGGACTTCCCTTCTGTGCTCCCTGGGGACTCTCCGCAGGGTCCAGGTCACAGATCTTCAGGGCTCTAGGAACCTGACGGAGGCCCTCTCTGGGAGGAGGGGAGAAAGGCTGGCTCCTGCCCTGGCCATCCAAGGCCGACCCCAGGTGAGGGGACATGGGGACAGGGCCATCCTCCCCTGGGACCCAGGTCCCTCTCCTGGGTCCACTCACCCCTGCGCTCACAGTCCATTGCTGTCTTGGTCCACTTTGTCTGTGTTCTCTTTTATCTGCCTCTACCTTCGCAAGGTCACCTTTTATTTGCATCTTCCTGGGCCAAGGATATAGCTCAGCGGCACAAGCGCCTTCCTGACAAGCATAAGGTCCTGAGCTGAATCCCCAAAGCCCCAAACAGAGAAAGCATCATTCATCTTCGCCTTCCACATGCTGCCCTTGAGAGGTGCAGCTGTGCTGGGGCTGCCTGGGGTCCCCAGGAGCCCAGTGTGGGGACGCGCAGTGGCGTTCGGCGGGGACAGGAGGGGCTGTCGGGTGCGTTAGGGAGTGGAGAGCTTGCTCAGCTCACAGGTGGGACAGGCCAGGGATGCCTCACGAGGGAAGGGAGCGTGGGCTGCGGAGGCAGCGAGAAAGATCTCGGGGACAGGGAGCTGCCATCCTTGTGGCTACAAGCAGGGTCAGACAGAAAGACGGAGAATCCTGCACGCCGAACCCAGGAGCCAGCGCTGTGTTCAGGTTCTAAGTGGGAAGTGGGGTGCTCAGTCCTGAGTGCCCAGGACTAAGACTGAGGGGCCTGCAGAGGAACAGCGTCCACCATCCCATCCTGCCCAAGCTGGCCCGGGCAACACAGTTGGAGAGTCCACTCTGCCAGGAAGAAGTTCTCCATGAGTTCCAGAAGGTGCAGAGGCACAGGTCTGAAATCTCAGCTACTCAGGAGGCTGAGGCAGGAGGATCAAAAGCCTGAGGCCAGCCTGAGCAACCTATCCAGAGCCTTCTCAAAATAAAATTTTCAAAGGGCTGGCGTGAGCCGGGCATGCTAACGCATGCCTGTAACCGCAGCTGGGAGGCTAAGGCAGGATGATGGCAAGTTTGAGCCCAACCTGGCTAAATTAGTGATTTATTCAACTAAGACTTTGTCTCAAAATTAAAGAAAGAAAGAGAGAGAGAGAGAGAGAGAGAGAGAGAGAGAGAGAGAGAGAAAAAGAGAGAGAGAGGAAGGAAGGAAGGAAGGAAGAAAAGAGGAAGGAAGGAAGGAAGGAAGGAAGGAAGGAAGGAAGAAAGAAAGAAAGAGGGAAAGAAAGAAGGAAGGAAGGAAAGAAAGAAAGAAAGAAAGAAAGACTGGATGTAGCTCAGTGGTAGAGCACATGCACAAAGCCCTGGCGCAGAAAGAAAAGAGAGATTCAAGACCAAAAACGTCCGGTAATGGGCAGAAGACATCCCACCCAGTGGCCAGGCAGGCCCTGGGACCCAGCAGTCAGCAAAGCTGATTAGGATTCCAAGGTCTCTGCAGAGAACACAGCAGCAGCACACAGGGGCGCAAGGGTCCGGGTCGCCCAGACGGCCAGGGGAAGGAGCCCCTGGGACTGAGCTCCAGCGCCAGGGCTCAGGTGGGTGAAATGCAGTTTCGGCTTCTAGGAGGGGACACTGACCTTCTGCGTGTGTCAGTGCACTGTGGTGGGACTTGGCATGGAACCTGGGGCTCAGGCAGGACAGCCGGGCACTGGGCCACCTCGACACCAAGCTACAGCCCCAGTCTGTACCAGGGGCACTTAAATCCCGGGCCAAGCGCAAGTCTGATAATCCACAACCCCAGGCCTAAAAAAGAACAAAACTGTTTGAGCGCCTGGCACCATGCTGGGTGCTCTCACCCTTGTGGTCCAAGACAGACACTTGTTAACAGAGCCCCGGGAGTTCCAGGGCCCTCATGGGGTCACGCCGTTTGTGAGCCAAGCACCGGGTCCCGCTGAGGCGGGGAAGGAAGGAAGAAAGCTAAGCAGCTGAGGCAGGGAGGAGACACGAGGAAAGAGAAACACAATAGAAAGGTCAAAGAGAGACAGCGAGTCGGGTGTGGTGGCGCACGCCTGTCATCCCACCACTCAGGAGGCTGAGGCGGGAGGGTCACCGAGAGTTTGAGGCCAGCCTGGGCTACACAGTGAGACCCTGAATCGAGAACCAGAAAGGAGAACCACAGAAGTGAGAAACTCAGGCGAGACAGGAGAGGCCAGGGCACGGGAGAAGAGAAGGGACACAGGGGAGTGGGCAGTGACAGACGGCAGCTAGAAGGTGCAGGGACCTGGAGAAGGACATGCCCCGGCCTCCTTCCTCCACCTCAGAGTACAGGGGGTCAAAGTGGGTCCCCGATTTGCCTGAGGTCCTGGGTACCTCAGGCCAGGATGCCCTTCCTTCTCAGGAGCAGGAAATTGGTTTGAAAACCAAAATCTTGGGGTCTCCAGGGAACGAGAAGAAGAAACATTTTTAATTAGTTTATTTTTTGAATAGATAACACAGGCACATGGTCCAAAATCCAAAAGGTAGAAAATACCATCAACTGCCTCCCCTGCTATCAGATCCTGAGTGTCCTCCAGGGATGGTCGGGGCAGACAGGAGCCTGAGAACAGAGACAATCTTTTAAAATTTGTTTCATTTTACTGTGTTGAGATAGGGTCTCACTGGGTAGCCCAAGCTGTCCTTGAACTCATGATGATACTCCCGCCTCAGCCTCCTGAGTGCTTGGATGACAGGTGTGTGGACCACCACACTAGACTGGTATTGCCCATCTTAATGACAGCAGAGCATTCCACTGTTTGGGTGTACAGACACTCCCTGATTTGTGATGATTCCACGAAGGATTTTTTCTTTTTTACTTTGTGGTCATGTGAAACAGGTTAATAGAAACATCTATGGAAACACTTCACATTTTCAATCTTGACCCCTGCCCAAACTGGCGCTAGGTGGTCTGAGACTCCTTTGGGATGCTAGGCAGTGGCAGCCACCACAGCTCGTGGTCACTGCTGATATGCTACAGTGGCCGGCTTGGCTAAGCTAGGATGTGCTGCAGGTTATATGCACTAAAGTATTTCCATACAATCATATGATCATATTTCCAAGCTTATGATCGGTTTGCCAGGATGTAAACCCCTTTACAGGGTGAAGATCCTCTGCACTTTTTTGAGGGGCGGTCTTTTTGAGACAGGGTCTCGCTATGCAGTTCAGGCTGGCCTTGAGCTCACTTTGTAGCCCAGGCTGGTCTTGAACTTGTGACAATCCTCCTGCCTCCGCCTCCCAAGTGCCGAGATTACAGGCGTGCATCACCACACCTGGCTCTCCTCTGTACTTGTGTGTGTGTGTGTGTGTGTGTGTGTGTGTGTGTGTGTGATGGGATCTCAAGATGTTTCCCAGGCTGTCCCAAGCTCCCAAACTCAAGCAATCCTCCTGCCTCAGCCTACTCAGTAGCTGGCACTACAGGTGTGTACCACCATGCCAATTGTGAGATTTTTCAAATAATGCATAGTTTGAAGAATAATTATAAAGTGAACACCTATGCAACAATGCTCCAGGTCAAGAAATTAAACATCAGAACTTGGAGGGCAGCTCAGTGCTAGGACACTTACCTAGTACATGGGAGACCTTGGACTGGATCCCCAGCACCAAAAAGGAAGAAAGAAAGGAAAAAAGGAAGGAAGGAAGGAAGGAAGAAGGAAGGCAGGAAGGAGGGAAGGAAGGAAGGAAGGAAGGCAGGAAGGAGGGAAGGAAGGAAGGAAGGAAGGAAGGAAGGAAGGAAGGAAGGAAGGAAGGGAGGGAGGGAGGGAGGGAGGGAGGGAGGGAGGGGCAGTGTTAGGGGTGGAGCCCAGGGTCGTGTGCACGCCAGGCAAGCGTTCCCACTGAGCTACATCCTCAGCCTCTCCTCCCTTTTTTTGAGAAAAGGTCTCACTATGTCACCCAATCTGGCCTTGTGCTCATGGCAATCCTCCTGCCTCAGCCTCCCAAGTGCAGGGATGAGAAATGACAGGTGTGCACTGCTGCGCCTGGCACCTCGCTTTTCTTTATAAACATTTCTAACAATACAGTTTAGCCTTTTCTTCTTTTTTTGTTGTGCCGGGGCTGCACCCAGGGCCTTAAACATGCTGGGCAAGTGCTCCGTCCCTGAGCCGTGCCAGCCCTCTCCTGTCTTCCTCCTCACAGATTTCCCTGCGTAGAGGAGTAACGCGGCGGTGTCCTGCGTCTTCCTCCTGGTTCCCTGGCCACCGTCACTGCTCCCTGCAGAGGGGTGTCTGGGCACGTCCAGTCTTCCGTATCCTAACAAGGCTGCAATTGATAAAACACCACCCTTTACATGTCCGTAGGTACCCGCCGAGGGCGAACCCCCAAACGCCAAGCTACAGGTCAGAGGGCTGCATTTCAAACTCTGAGACACAGAAGTGGACAACTGCTAGGGGACAGGCAGGTACGGGCGCCCGGCCCTTCCTTCATGAAACTGTCCCTCCCCACCTTCCTCGGCAGGCAGTGGTGACATGCTGCCTCCCCCTGTGCAGTGACATGGAGCCTTGTAGCGGGGCGGTCCTGGGGCCCACTGGGCCCACAGTGCCACACAGAATGCGCGGGGTCCTGCAGTCTGGCTCCACGGAGCAGCCCCCAAGCCCCGGGCCCCGACCCCTTGCTCCAGGCCTCGCTGAGTTGAAAATGAGGAAATGGCCCTCCCTGCCCCCGCATCCTCCCCGCCGGCCCCCAGGCGATGTGACAGGGCACGTCCACAGGCCAGGCCCCACACCACGGGCTGGGAAAGCTGACCCGAAAGAGCCGAGCCTGCCGTGCACAGCAATGGCCGTCTCGCAACTTCCTCTCCCGGTTGAGACACAGGGAGCGGCTGGGGCGGCCTGGGTCGTGGGGGCCCTCGGGGATCCCAAGCTGTGGTCATGGCCCTGGGCAGCTCTTGAGAGCAGGTGGACCAAAGACAAATATCCACCTGCAGTCTCCTCGGGCCAGGGGACCCCAGGGGGTGGCCCACCCTCAGGGCCTGCTCTTGGGGGACAGAGGGTGACAGACATCACAAAAGCCATGTTAGGAGGTGACAGTCGCTGAAGGAGGTCACAGTGGGGTGGTGCCTGACAGAAAAGGGCCGAGGCCATCACCGCTGGGCGCCTTCCCTTTCTTCTTGTTTTGTGAGACAGGGTACTGATACGTAATTCAAACCAGCCTTAAACCCACTACATAGCTCAGGCTGACCTTGAACTTGTGGGGATCCTCCTGCCTCAGCCTCCTGAGTGCTGGGATGATAGGCGTGCATCACCATGCCTGGCTTTGGGGTACCTTGGAACAAACACTGGTGACAGACAGGTGGAGGCAGCATGGCAAGTGTGTGGCAGATGAGTTCTGGGTGGGGTGGGGAACCAGGCTGTCCCAGGCCTTGCAGGCAGCCAGGCGAGCAGGGCCAGCTGGGTAAGGCCGTGGAGCTCAGACTTTACTCGGACTTACGTTAAAAGGTCCCATCAGAGGGTGCGTCCTCTCTCACCCAAATCCCAAGCTGGGCCGTTATCATCCCTCGGCCCCCAGCACAGAGGAGCAACTGAGCCTCTGAAGTGGCTTGAGCCAGCACTGTGTGGTGCACACCTGTGACCCCACCGTTCTAAGAGGCTGAGGCAGGAAGGTCAGAAGATCGATCTCAGCCTGGGTAATTTAGGGACTTAGGGAGACCCTGTCTCAAAATACAAAATACAAGCTAGGATGGAGCTCAGCATGAGGCCCTGCGTTCAGTTCGTCACACCTAAAAAAAGGCTCTTGGGACTCAGACTGGCTCAGCCAATCCAGGGCCCAGAGATGTTGAAGCCAGGGCAGCGGAGGCCCAGGCCCTGGCTGGCCCCCTCGACAGGTGACCTGAAGTGCCCAGGGTGCACATGGGAAGGGAGACCTTGGCTGAGTCCCTGATGTCCCCTGCTGAGACCCCTGGTCCTTCCGCCTCACCGTTGGGCCACAGGCCTTCCAGGAGCCATTTCACAAAAGCCAGAGAGGAGGCTGTGATCCTCAAAGTCTCCCTTAGGCTCTGCCCGGCCCAGGGTGGAGGCCAGACCTTGGAGGCCCATGCTGGACTGGCCAGGACCAGCAAGCCCCAGAGCAGATCCGGGGCCTCCCCTCCTCCACGGCCTCCCCTGCTCCACGGGCCTCCCCACCCTGCCCGCGTGGCCACAGTCTGTGTTCCCAGAACCTCTTTCTCAACCTCCACAGCCGGCGCCGCCCAGCCCACCACACCCTCGACCTCTGCCCTTCCAGGGCTGCCTCCTCCTCCAGGCTGCCTCCCGGCCTGCTGCCTCAGTCTCCCCACCCACCGCGCCACAGCGCCTGTCCCCATCTGCAGGCCTCCGATGTGTGAAGCCCTGGCTGGCGGGCCCCACTCGAGTCCCGGAGCTGCAATGGAAGCCCCCAGCCACAGACCGGCCCCTGCTGACCAGGCTGTGGATGGGGAGCTCACCTCCTGGCCACATCACTCAGCCTCCTGTACCTCAAACCCACCGCCACCCACAGCGACTTCCGCCCGTCACCACGGCAGCCCACACCCCAGCTGCTCACTGGGGACAGCGCTCCCTACCGCGCCCCACTCCACTCCGCGGAGCCCCCCACCCCCACAGTCTAGACACCCTGGGTCTCCGCCCACGGCCTGGCTGTGTGGCCCCATGAGCTCCTTCCCCTCCTAGGCCCCAGGGCATTCATCTGTAGCAGGAGGCCTGGCGCGCTGGACAGCATCGCACGGAATAGGGAGGACCTTCGCCTGTATACAGCAGGGGCCCAATCCGTGCACACTTCCCCATCAGCTTCTCCAAAGGCTCCCTGAGCCCTGCAGAGACAGGGAGCCTAGCTCTGAGGCCTAGATGCGAGTCCTATCCCTGCCCCTGGGCTCACTGACTGCTCAAGCTTCTGCGTCCACACCAGCAAAATGGGGACTATGGGATGTGAACCTGGATTCTAAAAACCAGATAAGAAAGTACTGCAGTGGCTCATGGGATGCACTGGTCCTTGGCCCCACAGAGCCCATGACCTGTCCTGGCCTAGGAAAGATGGAATTCGGGGACCCAAGGGATCCCAGGTGCTGGCAGCATCCCAGCCTCTGTCTGCTGGACAGGCCCAGGGGCCAAGGCTGCACAGCTCCCACCTGCCTGGAAGAAGGCCAGGTGTGGGGTAGGGACCCTGTGCTAGGTGAGCAGCGTTCTTTAGGAAAAAAAAAATAAAAATAAAAAAAGAGGAAAACTAAGAATTCTTGGGCTCCTACTATGAGCTCAGAACACTGTCTTGTTTTGTTTTGTTGAGACAGGATCTCATAATGTAGTTCAGGCTGGCCTCAAACTCATGGCCATCCTCCTGCCTCAGCCTCCTGAGGGATGGGACTACAGGTGTCTACCACCACATCCAGTACAGGTGATGTCTCTTTATGTTGCCCAAGTTGCTCTCAAACTTCCGATCTTCCTGCCTCAGCCTCTCTGCCTGGCTCTAGCACACTGTCTCATCCTAACCCTATGGACAGGAATTATCTCCACTTTACACGTGAAAAACAGAGCTCAGAATGAATTTCCCACCTGCCTGGGCCCACACACCAGCCAGGGCCAGAATCAGGATTTGACCGGGTTTGTCTTCCCCCAAAGCCTGCGCTCAGCCCAAAGCCTGACGTCTGTGTGCAGGACCGGTGAGGGAGGCACTGGGGTCAGAGCCGCGCAGAGTTCCCCGCTATATGTGGTCTGGCCCGGGGTGCTGGCTCGGGAGGCCAGGCCGGGAAGGGGTTAACTGCGCAAGGGCCTGAGTGAATCACAGGCTCCACAGCCAGCGATGGAAATTCCCTGTGCATGGCGTGTGGTCACCCAGAAAAGGGAAACGGTGCTTTTCGGAGTAGAGGACGGCGGGGGCCGAAGCCTGGGAGCAGACGCTTGCCCGGGCAGGGCTGGCGAGGGAGGCCTGGACTGTGGGCCTGCTTAGGTGCTAGGTGGGAAAGGGAGGTGAGGATTACCAGGCTGGGCCAGGCCTGTTCATGCTATGGTGTGTCCACGGGCCTTGATGGGTGGGTACGAGTTCCCCAGGGCCAGAACAAGAAAGGGACTCCATGCCATGGGAACTTCAAAGCCAAGGCATGAGAGTGTGACTCAGCACGGAGCATCTGTCCGTCCTACCATGCCTGTCCTTCAGGGCCCACCCCGAGGAGCACCTCTCTATCAATGTCTCTCTTTGTCTTTTTCTGTTTTTTTTTTTTGAGAGAGGGTCTTTCTATAGTTCAGGCTGGCCTTGAATTCACTATGTAGCCCAGGCTGGCCTCTAATTGTAGCAATTGTCCTGTCTCAGCCTCCCGGGTGCTGGGATTGTAAGTATTCACCACCATGCTGGACTTTTCTGTTTCCTCCTAGAAGGTCTCGGGACTTCACGCTCATCTGCTGTCCTCATAGGTCTGTGTGGTCCGTGGGGCAGGGCTGGGTCCTAGACATAGAACCACTTGCACCCAGCACAGAGCTGGCACCGCATCAGTGGTCGAACTTTGTGACAGTCTCAGACTTGAACTCTGAGGCTGAGGCAGGCCAGCACTCTGGTCTCTGCCAACCAGGGCCCAGCCCAGGGTGCCTCTCAGCCAGGAGGTGTCCAGGGGAAAGGGCAGGGTAACGGGAGATCCTGGGGCGCAGGGCCGACTTCTTGCTAAGCTTGGGGGCTGCTCTGCCCCTGCCCTGTCCCTGTGCTGGCCAGTGCCACCCTCCCAGGAGGACACTGAGGCATGAGACAGACCCAGGGGCAGTCAGAAGAGACAGTAGAGCAGGGAGCTTAGACTTTCCTGATGAAGTCCAGGCTCCCAGGCCAGACACTCCCTAGCTGTGTGGCCTTAGGCACAAGACTTCCTCTCCCAGCCTCAGTTTCCCCTTAATGATAGAGACACTGGGAGGGTTTTTTCTGAGGACAGAAGGGAAGGACGTGAATGTTCCCCTTGGGACAGAGGTGAGGGACATGATCTTCCAGCAGGGACCACCCAAGCGCCCTGCTGTCCATCTTTGGTGCCTACTGCGGCACCCCTGGACCCCGCCCCACCTGCCCGGCCATGTCTGCGCAGCGCGGGATCCCGACCCACATTCTGTAGGCCCCCTTGAGCGCCGCCCAGATGCCAGCACTTCGGAGGCCTAGGAGCCCGAGTGCCCAGCTCCCCTGACCCCACGTGTCCACCGTGAAGGTCCAGCAGGGCCCAGCAGCAGGGTGAGGTGGCGGCCAGGGCTGGAGCCTTTCCAGGCGTGAAGGGGAACCGAGAACTGTGGGAATGCGGCCAGCGGCCAGGGCGGGCCAGGCTGGGGGGAGGGGGCTGCTCCTGGGGCACAGACGGGCGGGGTCCCAGGGAGAGGAGCAGGGGGCCCCGGGCAGGTGGCCGCGGGGGTGGGGGTGACGTGAGGGGCCCGTGGGGCGTCCAGGGCCAGCTGGGCCTTGGCAGGTCGGGAAGCCGCGCGGAGGAAAGCAGAAGCGCAGAGGGCTGGGCTGCAGGGATGGAGTGGGAGTGGGGGCGGGGGGCCTGGAGCTGCCTGGGCTGCAGCACTTCGCTCCTCCTGGTTTCGGTTTGTAAATAGCCGCCTGCTCTGTGCAGGCGGATGGGCCCCGTCCTACGGTGGCCGGTGTCCAGCGTGGCCCAGGTCTGGGGGAAGGGGCACAGACACTCAAACCTGGGCCTTGAGGCCTCCTGGGCAGCCAGCCAGGCCAGCTGTGGCCTGAGGGGGACTTGGTGGCCCTGCCCTGGGCAGCCCGACCTGTGGTCACTGAGGTAATGCAGCCGGGCCCACGAGCTGCAGAACTTGATGACTTGGGCACAGGGACTTGTTTATTTATAACTGGGCCTCTGCGGCCGGAGCAGCTGCTGGGCCGCCAACTCAGCACTGGGCCAGCCTGGACAAGGGCTGGCGAGGGCCAGGCTGGCCTGGCGGCCCCTCTGTCTGCACATCAGGCAGTGGTCAAAGGATCCCCAGGCCTCTTAGGCTGGGACCGGTCCCTGCACTGGGGTGGGAAGCTCTTGGGGTGGAGGAGGGCATCTCTGAAGCTCTGGGCCCCAAGCAATGCAGAACTCAGTGGCGGGCCGGCCTCAGGGTGCCAGCCCAGCCTCACTGCCAGAGGCCAGCGCCATCATCAAACCAAACCAGAAACACAGTCATCCTCTCCCCTTTCTGCAGCATCAGCTTAAAAGCCAAACAATGCACATCCAGGAAGAAGGCCGTGCCCAGCCCCAGGCCCGGCCCTAGGGACCCTTGAGGCCCCATTCACCCCACACGGGCTCCATCCCAGGGCAGGTGGGAGGCTGGCCCTGCCCCCCTGGCAGCCTCCTGCTGAGGACCGAGGCGTGCTGTGCAGGTGGCCAGGCCCTCTCCTAGGGTTCACAGGGCTAAGGCAGTTCCTATAGCTTTCACCCACATTGGAATCCTTCTGGATGAACTTGCTGCCCCAAACTACTATCCCTCTGCAGCGTCCGCACGCTGTCTGTCTAACCTGGCCCTGGCTCTCCCACCTCCAGGCCTGAGTCTAGCCTGGCACCCTGCCTGGCACCCCCTTTGCTGGCTATCACCTCTCCCGTTCCCCTCCTTGCCCCACTGCTTCGGGGTTCAGCCTCCGTGCTGTCCCCAGAGCTTAGCTCCTGGGATCCAGAGGGAAGTAGGGCAGAACTGGGCAGGGACTTTACATGATGGTGGCCGTGATACCACACAAAAGCGGAAACCGAGGCTAGAGTGGGCCACTGAGGGCCAGCAGCACTCAACAAGCGAAGGAGAGGCAAAGACCAGAGCTGCGGGCCTGAGGCCCAGCCTGGAGCTCGCAGCCTGGGCCTGGGTTTGCTGACGGACCACCGCCTGGCCCTCGCTCTTGGTGGCAGCTGTTGACGAGGAAAGGATGGGGGTTGGCATGGGGGGACCTGGGCCTGGGGGTGGCAGGGTCAGGCTGCCCAGCCTGGAGCCACCCTGGCTGCAGCTGTCCTGTTTCCACATCGGCAGCAGCAGGGCCTGCGCCTGAGAAAACAGGAAGCGCCCGGCCACCACAGGAAGTGTGTGCACGCCGCCTCCCACCCCGGCCCATTGCAAAACGCCAACAGCCCCATTACCACAGGCACCGCGCAGGGGCTGGGGCAATGCGGGGCTGGACACAGACTCTGGCCCTGGCACCTGGGCCAGGCCTGGGGAGTGGGGTTCCCGCCGCTACCCTGAGGACCCCAGTGACTCTGGGCCTCACCCCTAGGCCTTCTGTCTTCTGGGTTCCCAACCAGTGCCATGGTGGCCTGAGCCTGGCCTATGCTGGCCACCCTTCACCAGAAGGTGGGGTCAAGGGTCACACAGAAGCCATCTCTCTGACCTAGGGGCTGGCGTCTGAGGGTGCTGCCTGCCTCCAGACCCAGACAAGGCCCCATTCCCAAGCCTGGCGGAGGCCATTGGCCCAGGGCAAGCCACCCAGGACGCCGGAGCCGCTGCTGTCAGAGCCACACCTGCCAGGGCCCCTCCTCCCTGCCCGCGCTCACCTCTCCGTGCCGGCCCCTAAGCCCTGGCCTCGGAGCAGACGGAGCAGCCGGGAGCAGCAGGCCGAGGCCGACGCCCGCGTTCCTCCAGCCCCAGGGGACGGCAAGGAAAAGAGAAGAGAGCAGAGCATTTCATGGCTATAATAAATCAAAGGGGGAAGTCGGAGCAGGAGGAATAAGAAACTTCCCCAGCCTGGGCACAGGGACCCGCCAGGCAGCAGCCCCCGGGCGCCCCGCGCCTGCCCTCCTTCCTCTTGCCCCCCTGGCCAGCGCCCAGGTCTCGCCTGTCAGGAGACCCCTCCTTCCCGGGTCCCTGGGGTTTGGCCAGGGATCTGGGGCTCAGGAACCGCACCATATGCTGGTTGCTGAGAGGCGACCTCCCTGTGCCAAGGACTTTGGGGTGGTGGGGAGGCAGGCTGGGGTGCTGTTGGTGGACAGAGGCCCTGAGAAGACGAGGCTCCATCGTGGCACATGGCTGGGGCTGGCCCTGGACTGTAATGATGGTCAGGCCCTTTCCCTCCACCCAGTCCCTGCGCTTCCCCCGAACCCTTCAGCCTGGGGTCCCTGGTGGGGCCCAGGCGCAGATGTAACCACGCGTGTCTCCTCTCAGCAGTCAGGAAAAAGGCTGAGGGGTAACTCTCTCCAAAAGGGGGGCCCTACACATGAACGAGAAGGATGCAAACTTGTTTTAAAATAAGAAATTTCAAAGCTGGGTTTGGTGGCCCAGGCGTCATCCCAGCACTTGGGAGGCTGAGGGAGGAGGGTCACCTCAAATTCCAGGCCAGCCTGAATAACATAGCAACACTGTCTCAACAAAACAAACAAATAAATTTTGAAAACTGTTGGCCAGATGTGGGGACCCCCCTGAGCCTGCTCCTCAGCGGTAGGGTGCAGGAGGGCAGGCGCCCATGTCTCTGTTGGAGCCCCCCTCAGACGGTGAGCTCCCTCCCTCACTCCAGCTCTCTGCCTTCTCCAAGAGCCACCTCCCCTCTGCCCCGCCCTGGGTCTCCTGGTGCCATTCCTAGACAACCGCCTTCCGGCAGCTCTGGGGAGACAGCGGCTGCCACCAAGATGCCTCGCGCCTCGGTCTCCCTGTGCGAGGGCTGGGAGGCTGCACCCTTATCGAGCAAGAAGAGAATGTGGCGGTGACCAGAGTCCAGGCTATGCGGTGACAGACCCGGAGCAGGCGGAGCCTGTGACCCCGGGTAAGCGGCTTGGCCTCTCCAAGCCTGTTTCCCCAAGTGGGAAATGGGGAACCCACTACCCCAAACATCTGCAGCGAGGGAGCAACGTGGCTGTGGGTGGGGCCTCAGGCGCTCATGGTGGCGAGCGGCTGGCATCACACCGAGGTCCCCTCCCGCTGCCTCCACAGGCTGCCCTTCCTCCCTCTCGCCTCTCACCTGCCCGCGTCAGGCAGGAACCTGGGCTCCCTGCCTTTCTCAGAGTACCCCAGCTCCCGGCCCCTTTAACCCGTCCTGTCTGGGACAGTGCTGGAGCTGGGCTTCTCTGCCCTGGCAAGGTCTTGGAGGCCCCCACTTCCACCCTGGCAGGATCGCCCCACTGCTCCTCGAGCGCCTTGCCAGCCACAGCTGATTTAGCGACTGGTGGGATCACTGGGGACCTCACAGATACAGCATCTTCAACTCTCACAGCTGTGGGAGTCTCCCCATTTCTTAGAAAGCTGAGAGCAGGGCATGGTGGGGCACACCTGTAGTGCCAGTGTTTGGGAGGCTGAGGCAGGAGGAGCAACTGGAGTTTGAGACCAGCCTGGGCCGCATAGTGAGTTCAAAGCCCACCCAAACGTGGGAGAGCCTGGGGCCAGGTCATGTGGCTCGAAAGAGGCAGCTCCGCCATGAGAACTCGGCTCTCAGCCCAGGCCCAGCAGAGCAGTACCCTTGGAAGGGACTTGGCACCTTGGGAGTCCTGGCCTCGAGTCCCAGCCGCAGCCTTCTCCAGGGAGAAGCCTGCAGGCCCCGGCTCGGGAGAGCAGACAAGGAAACCAGGGTGCAGCACAGCCTCTGGGGTGAAGCCCCTCTGGCCTCTGCTCAGCGGGACTGTGGTGTGACAGGTGAGGTGACAGGTGAGGGGCAGTGGTCCCCGTGGCCAGAGCTAGCTGTAAATCCCAGCTCTGCAACTACAGAGGGGCCATGCTCTGGAGGGGGCAGGCTGGACCCCAGCATGGGCACAGTGAGCCCCCCCCCCAGGGCCTGGAGACGTCATAGAGGAGAGGCCAATCTTTGACAGCCAGGGACTCAGCCCCTCAGGCAGCCCCTCCCCCCCCATGTCGCTGTCACTCCCCTGTGCTCCAGGTCCTGACCTGACCAGGCCAGAGCCTCTGCCCTATTTGATGCCAGGGCCCTGACCCTGCACCAGGGAGCGCCTCCCTTTCCTCCTAGCAAGTGTCCCCGACCTGTCCCCAGGGTCAGGACCCCTGAGCAAGTGTCTGAGTGGGGCTGGGGTGCAGCGGTCCCCAAATGCCAACTGCCCTGGTTCCCCATGGGGGATCACAGCCTGGCCATGCTGGGGACGGTGGGGCAGCCTTCTCCAGGGCTTCTCCCACTCCCTAAGAGCGGGTTACGGGTTACGAGCCCTCTGGGGGTCCCCAGCGGGCGAGCTCTCAGGAGGCCGGACCCCAGGGGACACATCAGGAGGGTGTGGCCGGGCGATGGGGGCGCGGCCCCCAGGAGGACTTCTATCCGCAGCAGCCCCGGGGCCGCTGGGCCTCCCACCCCACTTTCCAGCGGAGGTAACCGAGGCGAGACGCCCCCTGTCCCGTGTCGCTGTCCAGGGCTGGGGCGGCCCCTCCCCCCGTCCCTTGGGTCCCCGCCAGGGTCCCGTCTCGTCTCACCGCAGCCCCGGCCTCGGCCTTATCGGGCCCGGCAGCTTCCGCACCCCCGCCCCCCGGCCGGGCCCAGCGCGGCGTGGGGACCCGGCCGCCAGGTGCGGCGGAAGCGCGCAGCCAAGGTCCGTGCAGACGGACCCCGCGCACCACCCAGAGAAAGCGGAGAGAAGGGGAGACACCGAGAGAAAGTGAAGCAGCCGCAGCTGGAGGGGTCAGCCCACGCGGAGCCCCAGAGTCAGTGCGGCCAGCAGGAAAGCAGGCTGCAGCGGGCACAGGCAGGGCAGAGGAAAGGAAGGCGCTGTCCGAGGGACGCCCAGGGCAGCTCAGCCTGGGATGCAAATGAAGGGCACCCTGAGGAGCTATCTGCACCTCTGCAGGGCCTGTTTAAGAAGCCGGGGCTGCAGGGGCCACAGGACTGCCCGGCTGCAGCCAGTCAGAGCGCAGCTGCAGCCTCCACCAGGGAGAACTAACAGCTGATTTTCCAAGGCTGCGAGTCAGGGCTGTGAGCCCAGTAGAGGCGCCGTGGTGCTGGGCTACAGTCCTCACTCCTGCCGGGCTCCGGGAGCCAGTCCCCGGGAATAGCCACTGCCTGCTGATCACCCGAGGATGGAGAAATGAATGAATGGATGGATGAACGATTAGATTCACTCCTAGGGTATGCACCACGGGGCAAAAGAAGCAGGTGACCCTCCTGTGTCACACAATGTCACAATGAGTCAGTCCCATGGTGTGGCGTGAAAAAACCTAACAGTTCCCAAAGACAAATGCCCTTTGGCAAAGTTCACAGGCAGACCCTAGTGTTAGAAAATTACGGGAACTCAGAAAATGTAGTTGGTTTGAAAGGAAATAAAATAATTCCTTGAATAAAATAATAAAATAATTTGCCTTCTTGTACACTATCAATAACTTGTTCAAGGCTGGGCATGGTGGCACACGCCTATAATCCCAGCACTTGGGAGGCTGAGGCAGGAGGATCATTGCGAGTTCGAGACCAGTCTGGGCTACAAAGTGAGTTCAAGGCCAGCAGCCTGAGCTGCATAGCGAGACCCTGTCTCAAAAAGACAGACAGACAGACAGACAGACAGACAGAAAGAAAGAAAGAAAGAAAGAAAAGATATAATAGGAAATACCTTATTCAAAATATCCACAAAAGGTCGGGGGTATAGCTCAGTGGCACAGCGCCTGCCTGGCAAGCACAAGGTCCTGAGTTCAATTCCTGGTACCAAAAAAAAACCAACTCACAAAAGTGTAAACTACCTAAGAAGTAAATTTGTTAATAATTATGTAGGGCCAGGCTTGGTGGCAGATGTCTATAATCCCAGCTATTCAGGACCCTGAGGCAGGAGGATTGAAAATTTTAGGGTAGCCTGGACAATCTAGAAAGGGCTGGGAGGGCTGGGGATATAGCTCAGTGGAATAAGCGCTTGCCTAGCAAGTGCAGGGTCCTGAGTTCGATCCCCAGTACCGCCAAAAAAAAAAAAAAAAAAAAAAAAGAAAGGGCTGGGGTATAGATAGGGCCAACCCAAATAGAACACTGTCTAGCCATCCACAGAGAGGTGGGAAGACTCTTTTAAAAAGCTGAGCATGACGACTCACCCCTGGGATCTCGGGATCTCAGGTACCTGGGGGAAGCTGAGGCAGGAGATTGAGGATTCAAGGGCAGCCTGCCCAACTCAGTAATAACATAAAAGGGATTGGTTCAGTGGTAGAGTATGTACCTAGTCCTGGGTTCCATCTCCAGCACCACACACACACACACACACACACACACACACAGGACATTGTCATAACACTCAGGTTCTCCCAAACAGGAATCAAGGAGAGGGGATGGGGGAGGGGTGACTGGTGAAGAAATATGTAAATAAACACAGAAATTAAAAGAAGAGCCGTTAAATTCACCTATAGACTTTTACTGAGAACATAAGCCAAAACTTGTTCTTTCCAAAAATCCCACACTGGAAGAGGAAGAGACATGTGGACATCATAGATGGGATTAAGGGCCACAAAGTCAGTGGCCACGGGGAGCCCTCTGGCTGGGTGGATCAGGAAAGCTCCAAGGAGTAGGAGGCCCGCTGGGCCTGGCCATGCGTACTTGTAATCCCACCCCTCTGGGAAGCTGAGGCAGGAGGATCCCAAATTCAAGCCTGGCCTGGATAGTTTGGTGACTCAGCAAGAACTTGTCTCAAAATAAAAAATTAAAAAGGGCTGGGCATGTAGCTCAGTGTGAAGGCCCTGGATGTGATTCCCCAGTGGCACCGAAAGTAATAAAGCTAAAAGGAAAGAAAGAAAATAAACCCTGCTCGTATGTGGCCAGCAAAGAGAGGGCATGGTCCCACCCCGTGTCTTCCATGTATCTATTTTTTTCATTTCTTTAATGTGGTTTGTACACTCCTGCACCTGTGCACAGAGAGAGCACCAACATCAAACCCTTACGTATGGAACTCCCCAACGCTGGGCATGGTTCTGAGCACCGTGTTCACGCATCTAGGCCTCACGACAGTCTGCACACAGAAGGGGAGACTGAGGCATGGGGGGTTATGTAACCTGCCCCAGGAAGTTGGGCACCAGAATCTGTTTGTCTTAACCACCAAGCCAGACCAGAGACAGACAGAAGCACAAACACAGAAGCAGAGATGGATTTTATAGCTGTAAAAAGTCTGTGTGTGTGTGTGTGTATACATTTATGTAACTGCATGATTGATTGTCAGGATAATTACAATCTTCCTTCAGTTATCATTTCCTTCAATGTGTTTATTTACATATTTCCTTAAAATATATAAAAAGCTAAGAGCGGTGGCATGTGCCCAAAGCCCCAGCTATTCAAGATGACACAGGATTGTTGAACCCAGGGGATGAGACCCACCTGGACAGCATAATAAAATACACGAGAAATTGCTGTTCACTATAGTCACCTACTGTGCGGAGCCCTAACTTCCTCCTCCTCTGACTGTCTTAGTGGCTCCCTTTAACCCCTCTCCCTTCACCGTCCTATCCTCTAGTGACCGCTGTGCTACTTCTACAGTGACTTCTATATCCAAGTCAGCGTTTTAAAGGGCCCCTCTGTGCCTGGTCAGCGCTCCCCGGCTCATTGTTCCACTCCCACCCCCAAGGTGCTTTTGGGTTTTTGTTTTTTTTTTTTTGAGACAGAGTTTTCCTCTGTAGCCCAGACTGCCTCTGAATTGGCAGCAATCCTCCTGTCTCAGCCTCCTGAGTAGCAGTGCCAGAATCACAGGTGTGCGCCACCATGCCGTCCAGGAGGTGTTAGTTTCTTTAATCCGATAGCCTGATGGTAGAAATCCCAGGCCGAGTAGGAAAGGGCAGTGAGTGAGCGGGCAGTCAGTGGGCAGCCAGTGGCATTTCGGCAGGGCCCGGCCCATCCCGTGCCCCAGGCTGGAATGCTGACAGTATTATTGTGAAATCATTTGCGTATTGTGAAGCGCTTTGCATACGAGGGCCTGATGTGCCTGTTGGGGGGAGCGTCCTAGAGGCCCTGCGCAGACCCCCGAGTCGCCCCCTTCTCCAAGCACCTACGGACACTGCAGAGCTGTGCGTCGGGTGGCGGAGGAAGCTGGGCCTTAGGTAGGACGGCGCCAACTCAGGGGCTCAGCCGAGTGCCCTCCCCGGGTGGGCACAGCCCAGTCGGGCCACAGCCCTGCCGCGCTGAGACCCGCTTGCCCATCCTTAACTCCCCCAGCCAGACTGGCCAGGCCGGAGGGCCAGGCTTTGTCAATGCTCTGGGTGCGAATTCCGGTTCTGCCGTCCGTGCCACCGTGTGCGCCTAGGCTAAGAACGCCAGGACTAGGTGAGATCCTGCCAGCCGCGTGGGTGGCACCTAGTAGGAGTTCAGGAAGCCCCGGTTGCCATGGTAACAGCCACGAAGGGCCCCACTGGTCTGCGAGAAGAGGTCTGGGGTTCCGAGGCGCAGGACCCAGTTAGCCGGTGTTGGACCCCAAAGGGTTACAAGTCCTGGGGACAGTGGCCTGAGGTTCCCAGTGAAAAACCAAAGCATAAAAATAATTCGATGAGTAAGAATAAAATTCCCTCTTCTGCGGCTCCCGGGCCAGGCCCCTCCCTGCGGCAGGCACTTCCCCTTTTCCCGCGCGTGGAGCAGCACGGCTAGGCGCCTCAGCTGGAGCGCCCCGCGTCCTGCCCTCCTGGCGGCCCAGCGCGCCCCCGTGCGGCCGCGAGCGGAACTGCGCGCCGGCGGAGAACAGAGCCAGACCCGCAAGCACCGCCGCGCCGTCGCTCGCGATCCCCAGTGGGCCGCCACCTTCGCCTGGCGCAGCGGGGCTGAGCGCCGCACCCGCGAAGCGCCTATTTCCGCTTGGCCCCCCCGCCCCACGAGCGGAAGTGCGCCGTCCACTCGGGTCCCCAGTAGTTCCGCGGCGGAAGTGCGCTCTGGCGCTGCTCCGAGCGCCCCTGTAGGGCTCAGCGCATCGGTTCCGGGCGGCCCCGAGTGACGTGGCCGGGCTCCGGGGCGGCTCCGGGCCGGGCCGGGGGCGGCCGGGCAGGCGGGGCAGAGGCGGGTGGGGCGGGGCGCGGCTCCGCAACTGGATGGCCCGGCCCGCCCCGAGCGCTGCTGCCGCTGCCGCCGCCGCACGGTAAGTGACGCCCGGCCTCGGCACCCCAGCCCGCGTGTCCCCAGCCTGAGCCGGGCGCCTCCCAGAGTCCGGGGTCCGACTCGTTGCTCCGGTGCCTTCTGTCCCCTCGATCTGTCGTCCTCTTCCGCGCCCCACCCCCGTCTGGCTCCCTCGATTCTCCTCCCTCTTGCTGGCCCCTTTGCCTCTCTCTCCTAACCACCCCCTCCCTTTGCGCTCTGACCCTCTCCCAGACTTTCGGCCTCGCCTCTCTCCTGGCCCCCTTGGGACTCGGCCTGGCCCGGCGGGTGCAGCCTTGGTCCCCGTGGCGGCCAGCCGGGCCCACGGGGGTCTCCTGCACCGAGGCCTGGAGATCGCAGACCTGGGCATGTCTCCCAGTGCCCAGGGCCTGCTGTGTCCTCTCCCTGTCACTTCCCTCAGCCAGGAGGAAACTGAGGCAGCTCAAGGTCAACAGCCAGCACAGGGCAGGGCTGACCATCATTTAAATCTCTCGCCCGAGTTTCCAGACTGAACTTCTCCTTGGCTGACTCACGTCCCGTCCTGGGATCTGCTGGCAGGGCACTTTCCAGCTGGGGAAGGGAACCCTGTGCCTCCTCCATGCCATCCACTGCCTTGCTCGCTCCCTCATCTGCCCATCTGTGAGGGAGGCAGTACCTGGACCCCTCCCTCGGCACAAGGACTCTGAGGCTCAAGGACTCCAGGAATTGCCCACCAACAGCTCAGAGCAGAGCACCAAGCTGACCTGTCCCGGAAGCCTGCCGCACATCTGCGAGGCATTTCCAGACCAAAGGATCCCTTAGTCCCAGCCTCACCTCCTGGCGCCCCCAGGGACACTGGGTTCATTTCCCAGGAAGAGGCTTTGATGGCCCTGTCCGGCTGTGCCGCTCAGCTCCCCCTCCTGTGCTCTCAGTGCTGCCTGTCAACTTAGACCATGCTGCCCTCAGTCTCTAGGGGTCCTCATCAGGGTGCAGCCTGGCCCCAAACCTCTCCTGGCAGCCTGAGCAGCCGTCTGGGCCGGCCAGGCCTGCCGGTGGCTGGAAGGAGCCAGCGCCTCACCCAGTCATTAGGGAAAGTTTAGCCTCAGGCGGATGCAACGAGCCAGCCTACACAGTCTGGAGCAGCTCAGAAGGAAAAAATGCACAATGCTTGGGAGAGGGCTAGTGAGGAGCTGAGCCCTAAGCTGCTTGCCCACCAGGCGGGCGGGCCAGTGCCCTGGCCACTTGGGGCTGGGTGGGCACGCCACGTGTCCCAAGCAGGTGTGTGGCAAGGCTGGCTGCCCACCTAAGGGGCCTCTGTGTTTTTCAGCACGTGGCATGCCTGGATGTCCCAGCCCTGGCTGTGGCATGGCGGGCCAAAGGCTCCTCTTCCTCACCACCCTTGCCCTGCAGCTGCTGGGAAGGGCTGTGGGCGCCCAGCCAGCCCTCCAGAGCCGGGGGGCCGCAGCAGCCTGTCGTCTGGACAGCAAGGCCAGCGAGTCCTGGGGGGCCTTCCTGAGCAGCGACAGGCTGGACACCTGGCTCTGCTCCCTGCTCGGCTCGCTCATCGTGGGGCTCACGGGGGTCTTCCCGCTGCTGGTCATTCCCTTGGAGATGGGGACCATGCTGCGCTCAGAAGGTGGGTGACTGGTGGCACTGCAGGGCCAGCCAGCAGGGCGGGAGACCCTGGTCTCATGTTCCATGTCTGAGATGGGGACAGGTTGCCTGGGTCTTGTGAGCAGGGGCACATGTGTTCATGTGTTCCTTCATCTGTGCAGCTGCTTATTGTCCCGGTCAGCAAATACTCGCCAGACTCTTTTCTTGGTAACGGGGATTGAACCTAGGGCCTTTGGACTGAGCTACATCCCCAGCCTTGTGTTTTGTTGCTGCTATCATTCAGATAGGGTCACATATGTAGCCTAGGCTGGCCTCGAACTCTCAGCAGTTCCCATGCCTCAGCCACCGAGTGCCGGGATTACAGGTGTGCGCCTGCACACCTGGCTTCACCAGACTTCTTACAAACAGAGGCTGCCAGGTTACCTGGCCACCAGCCCTGGCCCTGCCACTCACCAGCTAAGTATCACTGGGCAAGGTGCTAACCTTCACAATGCCCCAGCCTCCCAGCCATACAAATGGGGATAATAAGGGTGGGGATGTGGCTGGGTGGTGGCGAAGTGTTTACCTGGCACGTCCAAGGCTCTGGGTTCCATCGCAGCACACCCCCAAATAGCCACAGTGTGTCTCATGGGTCCCCGTGTGAAGCCGAAGTGAGCAGCGGCACATGCAGCCTGTGTAGAACTTGGCCTGGGTACCAGGAGTTTAAAGCCTTCGCTTGGAGCAGGGCCCCCCGGTAGGCAACCAGGAGACGGGTCCAGCACAGGTGCGGATTTTCCTTGCTTTTGCATCCTGTGCATGCGTGTGTGCGTGCAGACAGCGTGTTGTAGGCACAGATGAGGAAGAGTGTGCAGGCAAGGCTGAGCTGCAGGATCCCATCCCCTAACCAGAGAGTGGGATGTCCAGGCGGGACCAAGCCATTAGGGCTCTGTTAGGAACCAGCACGCTGAGGCAGATGGTCCCAGAACTCTTCTGTGGCTGCAGGGTCAGCATGGAAACTGCTGGCTCCATCACAAGGGAAGCACAAGCACAGAGGGTCTCTGCCCAGGAAGTTACACAGTATTGAGGTCGCAGCTGCCCTGGGACCCCACCTTACCCCCCCCACCCAGCAGCCTCAGCCTCGATTGTTCTATCAGATCAAGCGGTTGAGTTGGCATTCACAGAGCACTCAAATCTGCATGCTGTGAGCCTGCCAGTGTCCCCATATCCCTGCCACTTTTCTGTGACAGTGGCTCAGAAATTTCCACTTAATAAGCACTCTGTATTGTCATTTAATTCCCACAAGATCCATTATACAGACAGGAAAACTGAGCCTCAGTGGTCTGCTGCTCACCAGCTGGTGGTTTTGGGAGCTAGGACTTGTTGGGCCAGGAAGCCCCATCTCCTAATCAGGTTGGAATAGGGGCCACAGTGGGGTGCCACACGCTTCAAGGGGTTCCTGCTTAGCACCCAGCCCTTGCTGGGCAACGGGGCGGGGCCTGGGAGAGCTGCGGCTGGATCTGGTCTTCAGGAGACAGGTGAGCTGCTGGAGCCAGCAGAAAGCCCAGTGAGCTGGGTCCCGGGACAGAGGTGATACCGCTGGTCCTGGCCCTCAGTCCCCGACCCATGTCCCTCCCCTGCAGCTGGGGCCCAGCGCCTGAAGCAGCTGCTCAGCTTTGCCTTGGGGGGCCTGCTGGGCAATGTGTTCCTGCACCTGCTGCCCGAGGCCTGGGGCTACACATGCAGCGCGAGCCCTGGTGAGTGAAGCCCCAACTCTGCAGGAGGACAGGAGTGGGCACTGGTGCCCATGTCCTGCCCTGGCCTCCACCCTGGGATGGGAAGAGGGATCTGGGGAAAAGAAGCTGGCAAGGAACTTAACCTGGGAGGGGTCACTGTCCTGCACCCAGTGCCCTGGCCCATGTAGCAGTCAGGAGCCACCGGCCCTGGCCCTGGCCGTGGCCCCTGTCACTGCCCAGGCCCTCTGTGGGCACAGGCTTGGCATGGTGCGCAGTGCTCCCTCGCAGGAGCTGAGGGCCAGAGCCTGCAGCAGCAGCAGCAGCTGGGGCTCTGGGTCATTGCTGGCTTCCTGACCTTCCTGGCGTTGGAGAAGATGTTCCTAGAGAGCAAGGAGAAGGACAGGTCCAGGCAGGTGAGCCCCAAACCCCAGCACCTGGCTATGCCAATCTCTCTTCTGGTTGATACCCACGGCTTGGAGGCCTAGGTTCTGAGTTAAACCCTTAAAAAGAGGATTTTCCTGGCCTCTTGCCCAGGAGCAGGCAGAGGCAGGGCCAACTGCTTTGAGAGGACGGGGGTGGAGTGGGGGTTGGGTGGGGGTGGTGGCAGCAGTTCTGGCAGATGACGTGATGGGGGCAGCAGCATGGGCCGCAGGCCTGCTGGGTCAGGAGCACCAGCTCCGTGGTTAGCAGAGGTCCAGCCCAGTCCATCTCTCTGGTCTGGCTGAGCCTCCCTGGTGTGCCCCAGCCCAGTGGGGCCATCGAATGTCAGTTCTCTCCTCCTGGCCTAGGCCTGCAGCAAAGACCCCACTGCTACTGTGCCCAATGGTGGTCACTGTCTCGCCCCGGGGGCAGCAGCACAGCCCTGCCTGAACGCCGCAGTCCGGAACCTCAAAGTGAGTGGCCCGCCCAGGGCCCCCTCCCAAAGCCTCCGAGCAGGGTGACCTGCCCAGCTCAGCACCGCCCCTCCCCCGCAGGTCAGCGGCTATCTCAACCTGCTGGCCAACACTGTAGACAACTTCACCCATGGGCTGGCTGTGGCCGCCAGCTTCCTCGTGAGCAAGAAGGTGAGCGTGGGTGGGGCAGGCAGGCCTTGAGCTTTTGCAGTGGGCACCTGTGTTATCAGCTGGTTTCACCTCCAAGCCCTCCCCAGTCTCCTCAGTTGCTCTTCCTGACTGCCAGAGCAGCCGCCTCATCCCCATGCACGCCTGCCACCCCCCATCCTGGGGACTGAACCCAGGGCCTTTGCACTGAGCTACATCTTCAGCTCTTGGTATTTTTTATTTTGAGACAGGGTCTTGCTGAATTACTAAATTGCCTAGGTGGGGCTTAACCTTCGACCCTTCTGCCTCTGCCTCCCAGAGTGCTAGGATTACACGAGTATCACCTGCGCCCTCTTGTCACAAGCCGCACTGCTCCGTGTCCTTGCTGTCCCTTCTTCTGGTTGGGAAGCCTCTCAAGCTGCTAGTCTTGTGGGTGCTGCTCCTGGGTACATCTCCACTGCCCCTGCCCTCCATGTGGGGGCCCCTCTGCTTGCTGAGTTCTTCCTTCAGCACTTCTCCATGTAAATGCACGTCCTCAGAGGGCCCCCTGCCACTGTTCCCCCAGCCCAGCCCAGCCCAGCCCTAACCCCAGCCCTAACCCCAGCCCCCCGGCCCATCTAGGATGCTGGCTTGGTCCCTGCTCTCATCAAGTACCCAGCAGAGGCAGGCAGGAGGCAACTCGAGGCAGCACAAATGCTTGTCTGGCTCAGGCGAGCTGGCGGAATGTGGCCCCCAACACAGCCTTGTACTCAGAATCTCCTCCCTGCAGGTGGGGCTCCTGACCACTGTGGCCATCGTCCTGCACGAGATCCCCCACGAGGTGAGTGCGCAGCTGGCCTCAGGCGGGGACCTGGCCCGACACGGCCCCTGGGTGACCGCGTGGCCTCCCTACAGGTGGGCGACTTCGCCATCCTACTCCGGGCTGGCTTCGACCGATGGAGCGCCGCCAAGCTGCAGCTGTCCACGGCGCTGGGGGGCCTGCTGGGTGCCTGCTTCGCCATCTGTACGCAGTCCCCCAAGGGCGTAGGTACGGGCGCGGGAGGTGCTGTCAGAGGGCAAGGTGGCGTCTTCCTGGGGGCAGGGACAGGACCCTTTGCCCTGGGCTCGCAGCCAGTCCGGGTCTCCTCCTGCGCAGAGGAGACGGTGGCCTGGGTCCTGCCCTTCACCTCCGGTGGCTTCCTCTACATCGCCCTGGTGAACGTGCTGCCGGACCTCCTGGAGGAGGACAACCCGTGGTGAGTGCCCTGCGGGGATACCCACAGGGCCCAAATGCCCGGCCACACCCTGAGCCACTGCCTCCCCACAGGCTGTCCCTGCAGCAGGTGCTTCTGCTGGGTGCCGGCGTCCTGGTGATGGTGCTGCTCTCCGTCTGCATGGAGTGACCCGCCCGCCGCCACCCTACCCACGCAGCAATAAGATTTGGATTCCCGGAAGCGTGTGTGCGCCTACGTGCGTGTACGCATGTGCGCGCTGTGGCTGAGGCTCCTGTGAGAGACCTGCACTGTGACGCTGCGGGCGCAGCCGCCCTCTCTGCGGCACATTATCTCGCGCCTGGCTGGGGAGCCGGGAGGAGCAGCCACGCTGGTCCCCACAGAGCCCGGGGCCCTGAGGGTGGCTCGAGGAGCCCAGGGCTGGGGCACCCTGAAGATGAGCGGCCCCTTAAGGAGTGCATCCCTCTGGTCACGCCCCGGCCCAGGCCGAACGGGCACCCCCCACCCCCGCCCGTCCCGCGCCACTTCTCTAGCCAAAGAAGGGCGGGCAGGTGCCCACGCTCCCGTCCCGACAGGGCCCTTGGCAGCGCCGTGGCTCTTACCACTTGGAGCTGCCACATAGCAGCCTTCAGGGCAGCAGCGCGCAGGCGGGGCCAGGCCCTCCCGCCAGCTCAGGGATGTGCTCCCGTGGGCACAGGGCCTGCAGACGGGCCGGGCCTCCGCCGTCAGCGCTCAGGAATGTGCTCCCGCGCTCTGGACGAAGCCATAATCCCCAGCGGCCCCCCCCCCCCCCGCGGCCGCCCACAGCTTGCTCCTGTTCCGCCGTGGGGAGGGGCTACGCGGGTCTGCAAGGTCCTGCGGCACTCAGCTGTGGTCCATCTGCATCTGTAAATACCTGTCTGTGGGCGGTGTAGAATAAATATGCAGACCAGAGTCCGCAGCCGGGTCCCTGTCTACGTCTTCCGGTGGCCGTCTCCGTGGCACGCTTGTAATCTCTGCACTCGGGAGGCTGAGGCAAGAGGATGGCTGTTTGAGGCCAGCTTCAACTGCACAGTGACCGTCTCAAAAAAAACGAAAAAGCCTGGTGCTAAGCAACCTAGACACACCCCACAAACGTGAGTCTTTTTGAGCCAGGATCTCCTATGCAGTTGACTGGCCTCAAACTCAGCCATCCTCCTACCTCAGCTTCCTGAGTTCCAGGATTACAGGTGTGCATCACCATGCACAGCTCAAGGGTTTTCTTTACTCGTGAACCTAACAGGCCAGAGAGCTTCCTGCCTCCTCTACACCCTTAATCGTTTAATCAAGGAAGGTCATCTCGTCCCCAAAATCATCTCTAGGTCTGACCTCAATGGGATCAGTACGCTAGACCACCATCAGGCCCCAGAGGGCGCTGCTTCCTCGCAGCGTGGTCTGTACATTCAAGGAGCAATGCAGTCCTAACTCCAAGCCACCTGGCCAGGAGGTGCACGCCTGGAAACCAAACCAGTTGACAGCAGAACACGGAGGCACACAGCGTCTGCGCCACCCGGTTGTGGCCGGCCCAGCAAAGCTAACTCGAGAATTTCATGAGCAGGTAACAAGCAGCCCCACACCCCCGAGCAGGTGCTCTGGGCTGCCAGCCAGAGAAAGGAGTCCATTCGTAGATGAGAAGCCAGGGTCACGGGTGTCCCTGCCAGGCTAGGTCAGCATGAGTCAAAACCTCGGGGAGCAGCAGGCAGAGCTGCAAAAACAGGCTCCCAGAGGTTGGTAGCGGCTGGGAACCGCGAGGTAATGGTCATGGGGGGAGCTCCGCCCCCACTGGCTAGAGCTGAAGTTCTGAAGGGCCATTCAGGGGCCAGCAAAGCAGGTGAAGCCCACGGCAGTCAGTGGCTGTCCTCGGCTGACAGCTGTGTCACCTGGGCCTAGCTGCTGAGCTGTATCTGTGCCATGTGGAGAGCCTGCAGGGTTTATTTTGCTAACATAAAACTTGGTCAGACTGCAGCTTGCAGCCCAGGGAGACCGACAGCCCCGCTGCTCAGGGAGGTGCGGAGCTGCAGGTGACAGGCCGCTGACCCAGTGCCGCCATCGCCGGCGGCTGGGGAGAGAACAGTGTGAGCAGCCAGGAGGGCATCAGACGATTTTGCTCAAGGCTCTTTTTCAGCCAAAGGAAGCTGAAATGGCTAATGCCCCAAGGGCAGCCAGAGAAACAGGAAGTCCCCAAGCCAGGAAACAAGGGGGACATTTCAAGGACAAGCACCCAAGCCCTGGTTTTACAAGTCACCAAGCACTGGAGCTAGTGCCCACAGACACATGAAGCTACAATACCAGGCACATACCCATAATCCCATCTACTGGGGGGGCGGTGCTGAGGTGGAGAACTGCAAAACTGAGGCAACTTAGCAGCCTAGGCAACTTAGCAAGACCCTGTCTCAAAATAAAAAGGGTCAGGGATGTCGTTCGGTGGTCTCTGAACGAGCGCACACCCTGGTACAATGGGGAGCAGCGCTACCTTCTCTCCAGCCCTTTCAACTGCAGGACCAATGAGCCTTGCACAGCTGAGGGGGTGGGGTGGGGAGAGGGCCGAGGCGGGACTTAGGGTGGCAAGGCCCTGGAGGCCCCAGGCAGCACCTGCGTGGCCGAGGGCCTCACCCTGACAACTGGTTTGGGGCCCGAGTGCCCGCCCCCAACTTCCCTGGAGCCCAGGAAGGAGACAGGTGGCAGATGGGGCTGTTTATTGCGGCTCAGCCTAGGCGTAGTACTGAAGGTTGGCCTTCTTCTTGGCCTGCACCTCCAGGATGCCCTCCATGTAGTCCTCGTGGGTCAGCTCCGTGGCACCCCTGCGCAGCGCGATCATGCCCTGCAGCCGGACAGACAGGTCTGGGAGGCCGCCCTGCACCCCGAGTCCAGCGCCCTGCCCCTGGCCAGACAGCCCATGCTGTCCAGGGAAGAGGAGCTGGCCGAGCCGCCCCCACCCCCAAGCCCCCAGCCTGCCACTCACCGCCTCCACACACACGGCCTTGCACTGGGCACCGTTGAAGTCATCGGTGCAGCGGGCCAGCTCTTCATAGTTCACGTCCGGGCTGGGGGAGGACACCACAGGCTGTAACTCAGGGAGACAGGAAGCCCGCCACAGCCCCCCACAAAGCAGAGCCTTGCGCCCTGGTGGCAGCCAGATGCCTCACCCACAGCCCGGCTGGCATCAGAGCAGGGCAGACCGGGCTACTCCAGGCCCTCCTGTGCCCAGGGCCTGGGACCAAGCAGCCCTGCAGCCAGCAAGGAAGCTAAGGGATGACACGAAGGACAGCTGCTGTCCTCATGTGCCCCACACTGCGCTACCACCGTCCCGTATGACCCTTCCCCCAACCCCAGGAGGCTGTGGATCTGCTGAACCCTCTGAACCCAGGCCGAGGCCCCAAGCTGGACCCCAGCTGTAGCTCTGCTGGCTATGGACGCCCTGGTGGGCTAAGGCGCCGCTCCACCCGCTGTGGCTCCACGCACCTGACGTTCATTTTCCGAGAGTGGATCTGCATGATCCTGGCCCGGGCCTCCTCATTGGGCATTGGGAACTCAATCTTTCGGTCCAGGCGGCCTGAGCGGAGCAGGGCGGGGTCCAGGATATCCACCCTGTTGGTGGCTGCAATCACCTGGGGAAGGAGAGAAGCAGTGATTTAAAGCCACGAGTAAGGCATCCACCCATGCCAGCATGGCCCTGAGAGGCAGGAAGCAGCCTGGGTGGCAAAGCTGGTGGGAGCCGCTCAGGAGGTGCGGGTTCCAGTTCCGGCTCCTCACTTGCTCCCTGGGGACCCAGGGTAGCCCTGGGTGCCCGCCTTTGTGGGGTACTCGCCTTCACTTGGGTGTTGGGCTGGAAGCCGTCCAGCTGGTTCAGGAGCTCCAGCATGGTCCTCTGCACTTCCCGGTCCCCAGCCTTTTCGCTGTCGAAGCTGCAGGGCACAGGAGGCCAGGACACTGTCAGGCCACAGCCTCTGCCAGGAGCCAGACAGGGCATCCTGGAGGTGCCCAAGCTGGGCGCAGGCACAGTGACCGCCACACATGTCTACAAACCGATGGGAGCAGCGCTCAAAGCCTGCAGGCTCACGGAAGCAGGTGCCCAGCAGCAGCTGAATGCATGCAGGCAGCCCCGGGTAGGGCCTCTGCCACACCGAGCGGCAGTGCAGCCACGCAGGGTTACAGCCCCGCCCAGGGACCTGAGAGGTCCAGGCAAGCATGAGAAGTGGTCTGAGACCAGCAGGACAGGAACAGGACGGGACGCCAGGGTGGGGGGTAGGGGCAGAGGCGTGGTGGTGTACAGATTGGGGCCGAGGGGACGGCTGAGGGCGGAGGGCCAGGTGGGCTGGGTGTGAGGGTCCGTGGGTCCCCGTGAGGGAGGTGGCTGGTTTCTGTCCTGAAAGGAACACCCCGGCAGCTATGAGAACAGGTGCTCAAGAGCAGGAGATTCAGGAGTTGAGGACCCAGAAGCGCAGCAAACAGCCCTTGCCGGGGAAGGGGGCACAGCAGAAAGGAGCTGAATGTGGCAGGGCCAGGAGTCTCTGGCCCCAGCCAAGGTGTCCCTCGCACGCCCTACCGCTTGGTGCCAATGGCATCCAGCTCGTCGATGAAGATGATGGACGGTGCTTTCTCCTTGGCCAGGGCGAAGGCATCCCGGACCAGTTTGGCCCCGTCCCCAATGAACATCTGCACCAGCTGGGGCCCAGCCAGCTTCAGGAAGGTGGCCTGCAGGGACACACAGCAGGGTCAGGTGGAGGAGAAGACACCACCCCCCAACACCCACCGCTCCTCCCTGCAGGGCTCACACCTTGGTCTGCGCCGCACAGGCTCGGGCCAGCAGCGTCTTCCCAGTCCCCGGTGGCCCATACATCAGCACCCCCTTTGGAGGCTGGATCCCCAAGTTCTCAAACTTCTCCTTGTGGTTCATTGGCAAGACAATGGCCTCCACCAGCTGCCAGGGAAAAGACCAAGGTGAGACCTGAGAGCTCCTACGGCCTCATGCCTTGGGCTCCAGTCTGTACCCCGCCTGCTCCAATTTGAGGATACATGAAGCTGACCTTTTACACACCCCAAAGCTGGCTACCGCCTCTCTGGGACCAGAAGGCCGGGGTAGAAGATACCGGGCCAAACACAGGAGCCATAGTCAGACCTGGTGCCAGCCCCAGCATTCTGCAGCCTTGGCCAAATCATCTGCCATCTGGAATCTGAGCCCCTACCCTGACATGTCACCCTCCCTTCCGCCCTGGGCCACCAGGAGGCTGAGAAGCACAGGAATGGATAGAGAATTGGGAAACTCACCTCCTGAATCTGCTTGTCCAGGCCGCCGATGTCACTGTACTGCTCTGTAGGCCTCTCATCCACTTCCATGGCCTTCACGCGCGAGTCGTACTCTGTAGGCAGGGTCTCCAGGATCAGGTAGGAATCTTTGTTCACACCCTGAACACACAGCATGGGGCCATCAGCTTTGTCACAGCTCAGGCCCGAGCTCATGAGCTGCTACAGGTGTCCACGGCATGAAAGCAAAACACAGGACTGGCAACACAAGAATCAAGAATAAGCAGGCTGCCAGCAATTGTGGTGCAGAGCTGGAATCCCAGCCCGGGAAGCTGAAGCAGGAGGATCTCAAGTTCAAAGCCAGCATAGGCCATCTAGTGAGACCTTCTCTCAAAAATCAAAAACTAACAAGCAAACAGACTCTTAAGGCTGCACTGCCAAGGTTTAGAGGCAACAGGGGGCTGGGGCAGGGGCTGGGGCAGGGCCTCGGCGAATGCATCTGAGAAGCGCAGGAGAAAAGCCCTGCTGAGGTCCAGGCACCACTCACCACCAGGTCTCCTGGCTTCAACTTCTCAGCATCTACCAACCCAATCACAGGCAGGAAGTATGTCTGCGGGAGACGACGGACAGCCTCGGTCACTGTCCCCAGGGCCTTCCTGCCTCCCCGCCCTTGCCCCCCGCGCAGCCGCCTCACCTGGCGCGTGGAGGTTTTGATCACCGCACACTTGCCCTTCCTCTGCGAGTCCAGGTCAATGTTGGCGCCGTCTTCCTCTTGGTCATTGGGGTCAACGTCCAGCAGCTGCAAAGGGAAAGAGCTCAGCCCCTCAGACTTCTCAGGGCCCAAGGTTTCCTGGGCCAAGAGAATCCCGACATGGTCAGGGCTGGCTGGCCCTACTTCACTCCTCAAATAGCCCTGAGCCTACTCAAGGTGTGGTCAGTAAATTGCCGTGCTGATAAGACTTCGGTTTAAGCTCAGCGTAGGGGTTCACAGCTGTGAATCCCTATGCTCAGCTCAGGAGACTGAGGCAGGAAGATCTAGAAGGCTAGTTCAGGCTACACAGCAAGTTCAAGGCCAGCCTGGATTACACAATGAGACTATAAAGAAACAACAACCAAAGATCTCTGTTTAGATGCTGCCTCTCTGCACAGAGCTCACCCACCCCAGGAAGGGCCACGGGCACAAGAGACTTCTGAGGCCTCTGCAGGGCTCTATGGAGGAAGGCGGCCCCAGGAGGCTAGATGGAACAGGCCGTTTGGCCTCAGGATTTCCACCTGCTCTCTGCCTAGCAGCCCCACCCCAGCCTGTTTCCAAGCCCACTGAGCGCATCTTCCCCCCACACACACCTCGATGACGTTGGAGACGAGATACGGCAGCGTCTTGTTCACTTTGATCTTCTCACTGTTCTCCTTGATCTTGTCTTTCATCGCTTGAAGTTCGTGGGTGACTCGCAACACCTCACTTTTCATTATCTGGCATGAGGGCGGTGGAAGTGATCAGGCCAGGCTCCGCTAACTTAGTGCTCTGTGATGAGTGGGAGTCCAGGCTGCCCAGGAGTCCCTCCTGCATCTGTCTATCCAGATCTCAGGCTTTCAGAAGACCCAGGCTGCCTGTGTCCACATCCAGCAGAAATCAAGACAAGAGGGAACGTGAAAAACACCTGTTTGGTTTTTTGAGGCCTAGTCTTGTTAAGTAGTCCAGGCTGACCCTGAACTCACTATGCAGCCCAGGTTGGCCTTGAACTTGCTATCCTCCTGCCTCAGCCTCCCTAGTGCTGGGAATACAGGCTGCACCACTATGCCCAGCAGTCTGGAAACCTTCTGGTGAAGCAGGTGAGGCACTGGGGAAGGAGCAGGCTTCTCAGATGGATACAGGTTCTGGGGTCTGGCTCTTAGTAACAGCTGGGTGCCTTACGGATAGAAATAGAAAAACAACCTCTGAGCCTCGGTTTGCTCATCTGTAAGACGGAGATCTGCTCTTGAGAGGAATAAACACCTGGCTGGAAAAGGCAGTCTGATCACGCCTTATCTCAGACCTGCCGCCCCCTCTTTTCCCGTCCCTTGCAAGATGTGGTTTGCTCTATTCCTATCCTGGACGTGAGCTGCGCGCGGGCCCCCGCGAAGGAAGCCCAGGAGCTTGGCGTCGCGGGTCAGCGCCCACCTTGATCTCGCTGTCCAGCAGCCGTGTGCGCTGGATGATCTCCTCTGTGGACATCTTGAGCACCTCCTCCCCGATTCCATCTTGCTGTTTAAAGACAAAATGACTTCTGAGTTTACTTTCACCCCGGACAGGCATCCCGCGTTCCCCAGGCCCATCTGCAGCCTCCATTTCCCCACCCTGAATCCACGATGAAGAAGTCAGGACCCCTGCCTTTTTCCAAGGGGCCCCGATACCGCCATCCCTAGCTCGGAGACCACCCCCGCCCTCCTGCACGCACCTCGGCTTCATCCCACACGGTCGCCATCTTCTCCAGCCGAGTCACTGGACTCGCGAGTCCCACAGCAGATTCCTTTTGTGGGAGTAAAAGCTGAAGATGGGTCTGGGCAAGACTCCCGGCTGGGAACTACTGTCGTCCTTCACCAGGCCTGTCTTCACCAGCGACAAACGTCTCTCGCAAATCCTGACTCCTGACGGAAGTAGCTCTGTACTCGCCAGCCGAGCGAATCTGCTTCTCCGATTCCACAACCCAAACCCCAGCCACAAGACCCGCCCCCGTGGCTCCTAAAACGTTTCCGCCCTCATTGTTTGTGATGAGCATGAGAATTTGGGCTTCTATTGGCCAGTGTGCAGGAGGAGGCGGGGCATAATTGTTAAACCGAAGGGCAGGGAAAGACGGGAGCCGCTGGGGCCCTTGGGAAATGGAGTTTCCTGTGACCCAGAACTGAAAGGGCCATGTGAAAGAATTCGCTCAACTTCAGAATCTGCTGGAAATGGAAAGATTTGCATAAGGGTAATGCGTCCCAAAGTGTAAATGACATCTCTAGCCGTGAGCAAAAGGCCAAAAAATGAGCATGACCTGAAGTCTTTTATGGCTATTATTTAGTTAAATACAAGCTAACTGTTCAGGGCTAGGAGAGAAACACTAACCTGGTCTTTTTGTTTGTGTTTTGTTTTTCGAGACAGGATGTCTCACTTTGTAGTTCAGGCTGGTCTTGCACTCACTATGTAGCCCAGCCTGGCCTTGAACTTCCAGTGCTTCTCCTGCCTCAGCTTCCCCAGTGCTGGGGTTACAGGTGTGCAGCCCCAGCCCAGCCCAGCAAGGCCCCCTCTCAGTGATGTTTGCAGAAAGCAGGAGTGGTGCTTTCACAGAGGATGAGAGGGGGGCACCATGATGCCACAGCTCAGGCAGGGTACCAAGCAGGGCTCTGCTCCCGGGTGCCGCCCCAAGTGAAGTCCACAGCGCCCTGTTTTATGTGGGGAGACAGGCCAAGGGGTAAGCATGTGGCTCTATCTGAAGACCCAGGGCAGCAAAGAGGGCCGGTGTTGTAGCTCCCGCCTGCAGCTCCCCAGAGTTCAGCCCCTCTGCCGCAAGCAAGATGAGGGTGGCCATCTTGGCCTCTCCTCCAGCACCTGCTCCGGCTGCTCCTGCTCAGGCCTTTGCACCTGTGCACCAGCCCTAAAGCTCGGGGCTCTCGAGCCGCTTCCCAAGAAGGTAAAAGTGTGGGGTGGTCCTGTTCAGCAGATGGGGACCTGGGGCCCAGGGAGATGACACGACTCACTGTCCCCTTACCACAGTGCCCACACACCCTCCCTGGGCTAGCTCTGGACCGGGACTGCTCGCAGGTTGCCGTGGTCCCCTCACCCCTCAGCTCCTGGGCTCTTGCACAGAACCATGCTCCTCCTCCTCCCCTGCCCAGGGCACAGAGGTCAAGGATTCCAGGAAGGGGCCCCCATCTCACTATCCCCTTCTCCCCCTCAGCCCCATCTGACTCAGGAGCTGCTGGAGAGCCGTCACAAAGAGGTGACAATAGGATGGCTGGGAACTGTCTCGCCGAGGCGCAGGCCTGAGACTGGGAAGCTTCTGGAAGGCTGCTGTGTGTGCTGGGCATGCAGATAAGGGGTTCAAATCCCTCCTTGCCAGGAGTAGTGGGGCACGCCTGTAATCCCAGCACTCGGGGTTGAGGCAGGAGGATTGAGGTGAATTGGAGACCAGCCTGGGCTACATAGCAAGACCCTGTCTCAAAAACAAAACAGTAGCATCTGAAGGGGCAAGGGTGGGGGAGGGGAGAGGTCGAATGTGGGCTGGATGGGGGTGTGGTGGGGGCGTGAGGTAGGAGGAAGAGGTCCCCTGGCTCAAGGCTCCTGTCTCACCCAGTGCCGCCCAGTGCCAGGGAGCGTGTCCCAGCTGTTAATCATCTGAGTGGACTAATCTGACCACCCCAATGGGGCCTGGAGCCTGGGGTCCATGTGCTCCGACATGGGGGCTGCAGGCAAACATAGCTTAGTCGGGGCTGTTGCGGCCCTCCCTTTACCCCCTTCATGACCACGGTGGACTGGAACAGTTCGCCTCTGCAGCGCCCCTCTTCATCTGCTGGACAACCCAGCCCCCTCCCAAGCCCGGCAATGGTTGATCCAACCCATGGTGTCCGGCACAAGCCAGCACAAGCCAGCAGGGACCAGCACCTGGCAGGACAGGCCACCTACAGTGTTCCACAAAAGTGAGCCTCTAGTGGGGAGGGGGAAAGGAAGGAAGGGAAAAAGGGGGAAAGAAAAGAGAATTGTAGGAAAAAGCCTGCCGGCATGGTGGCACATGCTTGTGATCCCAGCACTTGGGAGGCTGAGACAGGAGGATCATTGCAAGTTGGAGGCCATCTAGCCTGGACTAACTAGAAAGAGCCTGTCTCAAAAAACCAACCAAATGTACCATGCACAGGTGCAAACTCCCTGTGATGGAGGTGATCGCTGCATGTATCTATTTTTTGGGGGGGGTTACCGGGAATCAAACTCAGATCCTTGTGCTTGCCAGGCAGGCACTTGTGCCACTGAGCTATATCCCTGGCCCTGAGTATATCTAAATTGCACCAATTACAAAAAAAAAAAAAAAAAAGCCAACCTCTCACAGTGACACCAGCAGTGGCAGGAACTAGGTGGCCAGGGACTGTGTTTGACAATTCATGATTTCCATCTGAGTGGAGCAGAAAGCCCCTAGGCTGGCCAGCAACACTGTGTGTGTCACACTCATGACTTCTAATGCTTTTGTTATCTATTTATTCATTTATTTGTGATTTTTTTGTTTTTTGATACAGGGTCTTACTATGTAGCACAGGCTGGCCTCTAACTCACTGTGATCCTCCTGCCTCAGCCTCCAGAATGCTGGGACTACAAGCATGTGCCACCAGGCCCAGGGCAACAGGACATTTTTTTTTAAGTGGGGATTGAAACTGGGGCCTTCCCACTGAGCTACACCCCCAATCATTCCAGTATTTTTGAGACAGGGTCTACCTATATTGCCCAAGGTCACCTCAAACTTGGGATCCTCCTGACTCAGCCTCCCAGATTGCTGGGGATTAAAAGGTGTGCACTACCATGCTCAACTTTTCAACCCTTCAAAGCACTGTCTGAGGAATGAGCGTTATCCTCCCACTGTTAAAGACAGGGAAAGGAGGCTCTGTGAGGCAAAGTGACTCACTCAAGGTCACACAGACCAAGTGGCAGAGCAGGGATTTGTGCCCAGCCTGACCGAAGCTGAGCTGAGTGGTGCTGGGAGAAGCGATCAGAGCTGGGAGTGAGGGACGGCAGCATTGCTAGGTCCTGGGTTTATGTCCTGGATTAATACTCACTTTTAGGGTAACTTTGTACTGTTGTAATTGTAGCTGGCTGCATGCAGAACCCCCTCTGCTCAGGAGATGAGGCACTCAGGTACCTTTGCGACATGCTTGACTTCCACAAGTCCCCGAGCCGTGATGTGATGTACACTCGGCCTGCTGTGTTACTCCCCAGCTGTCGCCGCCTCAGTCACCAGGCCATCCCAGCACCCTGGAAGTGCGCCTCGGCGTCCCCGGCAGCGCAGCTGTGGCTGGGGAGGCATGCGGAGCCCTGGCCTCAGCATCCTCACACATGGTAGGAGGATTGACAACCGGGTACAAACGGTTTATTTTTCTATAAAGAGCCAAGTACAAAGAGGCAGGGGAGGCCGCGGAGCAGTGGAGACAGCCGGTCACAGGGTGGCGCGGAGGCTGTCCAGGGTAAACGGAGGCTCGGGTCTGTGTGCAGGTGGGGCGGGCGAGGAGGGCGCAGGCAGAGCTGGGGCCACACTGTGGTCACACGAAGCCGGGCTTCATGGATGCTCGGCGGCAGTTGGGGCAGCCCCGGGCCACGTTCCTCTGCAGGCATCTGAGGGGGCAGCGGGCCCTGTGGCTCCCGAGACAGAGCACCCTGCCCCGGCCTCTCCACTCCCTCCCCGGGGGCAGCGGGCACCCGCTGTACGTACAGCACTGAGGGCAGCCCGGCCCCACGCGCTGACCGGACGGCCTCCACGGCCCCACTGAGTTCCTCGGGGAAATGACACAGCCGTGCCACCAGAGGACTGCTGGGTGGGCGCAAGGGCCAGCGAACTGCAAGTTCTAGAACACACCTGGACCCGGGCATGAGGGCACACACCACTGATCCCAGCGCTCCGGGAGGCTGAGGCAGGAGGACTGCATGTTTGAGCCCAGCCTTGGCACTTTAGTGACTTAGAGAGACCTCGTCTCAAAGTAAAGAATTTTTTAAAGGGGGCTGGGGCTGTAGCTCAGTGCGAAGGCCCTGAGTTCAATCCCTGAGCAAAAGTAATCCCTCTCTGAATTCCTCGGGGTGATGACGGAAGGCAGTCACTCACAGCAGCTGGGAGGACTCAAGTGGATGAATGGGAAGTCTGTGGGACTGCTGGGCCCCAGGCAGCACCAGGCCAGTGCGTGCTGTCTCTGTCCCGTGTGGCCGGCAGAGGCCCTCACCTGAGGTGAAAAAGGTGCGCGCAGGGCAGCGCCTGCAGCCGGCCGTTCTGCTCGCCAATGGCTTCGCCGCACAGCCCACAGTAGAGCTCCGTCTCCTCCACGCATGCGTGGAAGCGCACAACGTGGGCGCGCACCTCGCGCTGCAGCCCTTTGCTGCGGCAGATGTCCTCCGCCAGCCGGTGCAGCCGCAGCTGGCTCAGCTGGCGGGGACAGGGCATGGGTGGAGAGTGCTGCGCGGCCAAGCCCTGCCCTGCCTGCCCGCCTGGTGGCCGAGGGGCACACCCAGCCCCTCGGCCTGGGTTCCCTGCAGCAGAAGCAGGTGGGGAGGACAGAGGTTTCTGCCCGTCCTCTGTAGGACTTTAGGGTCCCCACCTGCAGCCTGGCCTCCATCACAATGCCTTTCCTGTCTCCACCCGCATTTCAAGCAGTTTGACCCCAGAAACCTGAGTCTACACTGCCGCAGGCAAGTGCAGTGGGCACGGAGCTGGCCATGCCCTGTGCAGTGCCCACGGGTTTCCGGAAAACCCAGACCACTGACCCTGGTCCCGCATCTTCAGGGCCTGGCATGGCAATGCAGTGAACGTGGAGACGCCACTGTGGAAGGAACCCAAGTGGGGCCTGGCACAGACCAGGGAGCGGCTGAGGGACCTCAGTGACCCTGAGCCGAATGGGCCTTCTCTGGATCGGGGGCCATAATGCCCAGCCCCCAGGGAGACAGGACAGGAAGTGACACCTGTCAAAGCTGTCCCTCTGGGTCTCGGGGACAGGAGGACACTGTCGGGTCTACAGATGCTCAGAGGCTCTGAGGAATCCTTCTCTGAGCCATGACATTCCCGCTCCACCCCAGGGCCCTGGGCTGAGGGTCAGGAAGGGTTCAGGGTCATCAAGGTCTGGGGGGCTCCCAGAAACCCTGATCCAGGAGACAGAATCAGGTCTGACCTTGTTCCCCACCTCCTCGGCCAGGTCCTGGGCTCTCTCGATGGTGTCTAGAGCCTGCAAGACGAGCAGAGGCCAGGGCTCAGGTGCAGGGTCTGACCGAGCTAACGGCAGACCGGGAAGGGGACAGGGCAGGCTTGCTGCCCTGTATGTGGCAGTAGCAGGGAGCAGAGGGTACAGCTGCAGGAGCCACAGGGTGTGCGTGTTCAGAATGGGCAGGATGTGCCTGTCTCACATGCTGCTGGGAGAAGGTGCAGGTCAGTTAGTGTCCTGGGTTCGAGTCCCAGTGTGGGCTCTTCCCTAGTCCTGGGTCCCTAAGCCATGCGTGGACCTACTCCAAGCTAGGCAGCTACCTTGGATTGTCCTGGCCTCACAGGAGCAGGGAGTACCGGCTTCAGAGAAGGGGGCCCAGGGAACGCAGACCTGGACGCAACTGCAGCTTAGCAGGACCGGCAGGCAGGAGCAGGGGTGGTGGGCAGAACCAGGGCACGGGACGGGAGGCCCTCACCTTGTCCAGCACCTTCCTGGACACCCAGCACTTGGTCACACCCAGCAGCACCTGCACCTGCCCCAGGCGGTTTCCGATCTCGGTCATGATGCTCATGGCGGAGTCATACCTGGGGATAGCTGTCTGCACAGTGGAGGAGGTGGCATCAGGCTGGGCCAGGCCAGGACCCACTCCCTGTCCCAGTGACCTCACCTCCAGGTCCCCACGGCTCCGGTGAATGTCAGCAAAGCAGAGCAGACAGAGCGCCTGTAGCGGCCGGTCCCCATGCTGCAGTGCGATCTTCATGGACTCCTGTGAGGGATGGGACAGCCCTAGGGTCACAGCGCCCTCAGAGCCCCTGCACTTGCACTGTGCTGAGGCTTCACACACTGAGGCCACAGGACCCAACAGGGCTTCGGTCACTGATGGACCATGGAAGCCTCGGCTCAGGGAGGAGCACTCTGTTCAGAGTCCCAGCAAGTAAGCGGCATGGCTGGGATTTGAACCCAAGACTGGCTCCCTTCCTGCCTGACTCTTCTGGGTGTTCGCAGAGAGTGCTGGGCCCCTAGGGAAGACTGTCCCCGAGCATGGACCAGAAGGGGTGTGGTTCGGGCCCAAACCTCACCCACCCCCACTGCTTCCCCGCTGCTCCACCTCGCAGCACTCCATGGCACTGCCCAGGTGGCCTAGCAGGCGGTAGGCCACGGCCATGTGGTACTGGCTCATGGCCCGGTACTTGAGGCTCCAGCCTTTGCCATAGTCATTGACAAGCTCCGCCGCCTTGCAGGGGAAGAACAGGGCTTTCTCGTAGTCCTGCAGGGACACAGAGGACGTGCTGAGTGTGGGAACTGGGGTGGCGGAGGGGCAGTCTTGTTCAGCCTTGCTGCTGGATCCCAAGAGCCCAGCCCAGTTCTTGGACCTCGCACATGCACAAAAAATACTTCTGCAAAGAATGAATGAAAAGGTGAGAAGGCCCTGGGTGCGTGTCTGTAACCCTAGCACTGGGGAGGCTGAAGCAGGAGGATCGTGAGTTCAAGGTGCCTGGGGAATACAGTGGATTCAAGGCCAGCCTGGACTACATCGTGAGACCCTGATTCCAAAAGAAAAATAGAGGAACGGAAAGGAGAAAAGGGAAGGGAGGGGTGGAGGGCAGCAACAGGCGTCCAGTCCTAAATGGGCCCCTCGGCTTCGGGGCCACGTGAGGCGGGGATATCAGTGTCCTTTCCCCAAGGGTCAATGTTCCCCGACAGCAGCTCAAGAGACATCAGAACAGGCAGGCAAGGCAATGAACTGTCCTCTTCCGCGGCCTCCCAAGGCCTTTTCTCCCAGCCTTCAGCACATGGTGTCACCTCCTGTCTGTCAGAAAGCGGGAGATCAGCGGCGACTCCACCCCCACCTGCCCATCCTGGCCCTGCTCTGCCTCCCACACGCCCCCTCCTATGCCACCCTCCCACTGTATGTCACTGTGTTCTTTTTTCCCCTGAAACCTCCCCCCAGTACAGCGTGTAGACATGCTGGCATCTCTCACCTCATTTAAAAATGAAACTCGGCCGGGTGTGGTGGTCCACACCTGTGATCCCAACACTTCAGGAGGCAGAGGCAGGAAGACTGCAAGTTTGAGTCCTGTCTGGGCAACTTAATAAGGGCTGGAGAGGTAGCTCAGTAGTAGAGCCCTGGCCTAGCAGGCAAGGGGCCCTGGATTTGACCCCTAGCAGGGCAGAGGAAGAGAACTGCAATTAATTGAATGACTAGAAGAAAACAGACCAGGATGTCCTGGCAATACTCTGAGAGAAGGCAGGACAATGAGCAGGAGCAGCGAGGGTCACAATGCCGACTCTCTGAAAAGCGGCAGTTAAAGAAAAAGGGAATGTTCTACCTTGCCTTATATTCCAGAGTAACCAACTGATGCTGAGGAGGGAAAGGTCTTCTTTCGTAGAAAAACCCCAGCTAATAAATGAGGAAGGAATCCAGGAACTTGGAAACCAAGTAGGGACATCAGTGTGTACTGAGACCATTGGGAAATGGCACCAAACTGTTTGATCACAGGGTGCCAAAGCACCAGCCCGCGGGTCAACCTAACAGGCCTTGGAGGAAGATGTGACCCTGAACTTGGAGGGATCGGGCTGTCATTTCCCAGACTCCCTGATGTGACGTAACTCGAGGTCACGACAGCGTCTGTGTGGTAAAATGTACTGTAAGTTCTTTCCAAAATGACCTTGTACCAAGCCACTATGCCTTCCCATCCATAAGGGATAAAGGAGACAGGAAGAAAGTAATGACTCCTTGAAGAAACAACAAGCACATGCGAGGCGGCACCCTACAAGCCAATTCCTCCGGTTTCTGTAGTAAACTGAGAAACAGCCAGGTGTGATGGTGCACGCCTATAATCTCAACACTCTGAGAGGCTGAGGCAGGAGGATCACAAGTTCAAACCCAGTCTCAGCAACTTAATGAGACCCTGTTTCAAAATAAAAACTAAGAGTTGGGGATGTAGCTCAGAGTGAAGGCCCTGGGTTCAATCGGCCATCACAGGGAGAAGAACAAAGCATGGAAGGTAACAGGGGTGGAGGGGAAGAGTTTTCTGATGAAAGGGATGTAGAAGGAACAAGGCAGGGTGAGGAGAGGCACGGGTCTGCGTTCCAGCTCACACAGGCCCAGGGGGATGGCATATTTTAGGGTAAGTCAAGAAATTTAAACATAGATTGGGGGCTGGGGATACAACTCAGTGGCAAAGCACCTGCCTGACAAGCGCAAGGTCATGAGTTCAATTCCTGGCACCAATAAATAGATAAATAGATAAATAAAATATAGATGGCACGAGCTGCTTAGAGACCATTGGTAAATTTGATTCTTTCTTCTTTTTTTTTTTTTGTTTGTCTATTTGAGACAAGGTCTCACTGTGCAGTTCAGGCTGGCCTTGAGCTCACTTTGTAGCCCAGGATGATCTCAAACTCACAAGGCTCCTCCTGCCTCAGCCTCCTGGGTGCTGAGATTGCAGGCACATGCCCTCATGCCCAGCACCACTGGTACATGTGGTGTGTGATCAGTTTTGTGATTATTTAAGAGTCCTTATGAAACAAGGTGCCAAATGCATGGTGGTGCACGCCTGTAATCCTGGCACTCAGGAGGCTGAGGCAGGAGGATCATCATGAGTTCAAGGCCAGCATGGACTAGAGGGTGAGTTCATTTACAGGAACTGTGTTCCTTTTTTTTTTTTTTTTTTTTGGCAGTGCTGGGGATTGAACTCAGGACCCTGCGCTTGCTAGGCAGGTGCTTATTCCACTGAGCTATATCCCCAGCCCTAGAGGGTAAGTTCAAAGCCAGCTTCAACTACGTGGCAAGACTATGTCTTAGAAAGCCAAACCAAACTAAACCAAAACAAAACAAAAAAAGAAAACCAAAACAACAACAACTTCCTCCCCCCCAAAAACAATAAAAAACCTGTTGTTTGTATGTGAGGCTGGTTGTAACTTAGGATTCTCACATAGAGAAAACAAAACAAAAAAGTATAAATAAAATATGCCACCTGCCTTGGTACTTACTCTTACAGTCCCAGCACTTGGAGGCTGAGGCAAGAGGATCGAAAAGTTTGCATCCGGGCTAGGGATATAGCTCAGTGGAATAAGTGCTTGCCTGGCAAGCACAAGGACCTGAGTTCGATCCCTAGTACCGCAAAAAAAAAAAAAGAAAAAGAAAAAAGAAAAGTTTGTGTCCACCCTGGGTACCTTAGCAACTTAGTGAACCCTGTCTCCAAGTTAAAATAGAGAGGGGTTGGCGATACAGCTCAGGGTGGGGTTCACTCCCAAGTACTCCAAAGAGAATGGCAAAAATATGTAGAATTATTCATTCTACATTCTATGTGGTGGTCATGTGGAAATTCATTGTATTCTTCTCTTTTCTCATATGGTTTCTTAAAAGTAAAAACGGGTTAAAAGTATGACCAGGCATGGTGGCGCACGCCTGTAATCCTGCTACTCAGGAGGCTGAGGCAAGAGGATCCTTGTGAGTTAGAGACGAGCCTGGGCTACAAAGTGAGCTCAAGGCCAGCCTGAACTGCATAACGAGACCCTGTCTCAAAAAGATAAAAAAATAAAAGATTTAAAAGTATAACTGTCCCCCCATCTTATGACATCACCATAAGTGGTGCCCGGTTCTAAAAAACAGAATTGTGTGGCTGTCCTCGGGGTCCCTCTTCCCCTCTAGCCACCCACCGCCCAGGGCAGATCCAGCTATTTGGCCCCAGGTTCGCCGAGTTCTGCCGTGCGCGGGGCACTGACACCCTGGGCCGGCCCGCTGCCCACCTTGACCTGCGCGTAGAAGCTGCCCAGGCTGCAGCACACACGGCACTCTAGCATGGCGTCGTCGTTGTTGTGGGCGTAGCGCAGGGCCTTCTCGAAGCTCTCCAGGGCCTTCTGGAAGAGGCTGAGCCCCAGGAAGGCGTTGCCCATGCTCAGGCTGACCTGACCGCCAAGCCGCGCGCCCGCCCTGGTGCCCGGCAGCCCGAGGCAGGTCTTGCAGTAGGAGACGGCCTTGGGGAACTCGCACAGCTTCTCGTTGCTGCGAGCCAGGTTCAGGTAGCTCTCCAAGAGGAAGTCGGGGTCCTCCAGCTCCCGCGCGGTGTCCACCTGGACGACGGCGAACTGCCCACGGGCGGGGAGGCGGGGCTCTCATAGCCGCGGGCCGAAGCCTCAGACCCTCCCAGCCTGGCTGAGCTCAGCGCGCAGCCGACCCCGCTCCACACAGAACCCCCCGGGGGCTGGAACCTGCAGCCGGAGATCTGGGCTCCCCAGCCCCGGGCCCTAGTTCCTAAGCCTCTGCGTCAGGGGCTCAGACACAGATGTCCAAGGCCCCAGCCCCCAACATGCAGGCCTTGCTGGAGGGGGTGGGGGGATCGGGAGGCTTCGGCCCCAGCTGCCAGCCCGCAGGACACATGGGAGCTGGAGGGCCCTGCAGCGGCTGGGGGCCCAGCCCCGCGCTGTGCGCCCAGGCAGCCCACCTTGAGCATCTCCCGGTAGCGGCCCATCTCCGAGTGCGCCGTCACCAGGCAGCCCAGCACCCGGAAGCGGCCGGTGGGGTCCGAACTCTTCTCTAGCACCTTCATCCACACCTGCAGCGCCTTCTCCGTGTGGTTGGACTGGTACAGGCGCAGCCCCTTCTCAATCTGCTGCTTCGTCTGGTCCTGCCCCATCCTCCACAGCCCCTTGCCCAACCCAGGAGAGACCCAGCAGCTCCTCAGCGTCTCTCGCCCCTCATGGCCCCAGGAAGGAAAGTGGTGGCCTGCAGGCGCCAAGCGGGGCCTGGGTAGGAGCGGGCACTACCCTGAGAACACAGCTGCTTCAGCGGCTGCCCCTGTGCGCAGCTGTCCCTGCCATTTGGAGCCACGTGGCCTCTGAGGAATGTCAGCAGCAAGGTCATGAGGCCTGGCTGCACCCACCCACAGAGTGGCTTCCCGAGGGATCAGCACCTGACCACCTGCATGTCCCCACCAGTGTCTCTGGCACCCAAAATGCCCCTGACCCTGCTGGGAGAAGCCACCAGGGACCTCGCAGGGCCAACAGCACTGCATCAGACATTCCAGGGCCAGTGCCCAGCCTGCCTCCCCTCTGCCCACATGTCCCAGCCCCCGGCCGTGTTCCTGTGATGCACTGCGGTCGCCTGGCCAAGTGCTGGTCACACCAGTCCCAGCATTCGAGCTGGTTGGTGCTGGAGGCCTGGGTTCCTGCTAACTCCAAAGGGACCCCAGCTGGGCCATTTTCTTCTCTGGGCCTCTGTTTCTTCTGCACCATGAAGATAGCAGGAGAACAGTAAACCCAAGGAAGCGGCCAGGCCATTTCCTGCTGCCCGTGTGTTAGCAGAATGGGCGTGTGACCCAGGCGGGCCAGGGAAGAGTCACAGCGCCTGACTCGCAGGACAGTGATGAGCACTGAAGGTTATACTTGTGGCGGGGACACAACACAGTGTCTGGCAAGGGGCCCTGTGTGGTGAGTACAGATGACCTTGTGCATAGCTCCTGTTTAACAAGTGTGCCTGTAATGTCAGTGCTCTGGGAAGCTGAGGCAAGAGGATCTCAAGTTCAAGCTCAGCCTGGACAACTTGGGGAGACTGTCTCAAAACCAAGCGTAGCCTGTGGATGTGGCTCAGCGCCTTGGGCTCAAACCATAGTACCAATAAAGACGTAAGGTGTCCCAATTCCACTCCCAACCCTGGTTTGAAAAGGCCCCTAAACTAACCCAGTTTTGAGGCCAGACCCTGGAAGGGCTGGGCCCAGAGCAGGGAGCAGACACTGAAGCCTTGGAGCACTGGTGGGGAAAGAAGCCCCAGCCAGAGGCACCCTGCCACCCCAGCAGCTCCTCTCCTCCCCTGCCGCAGGGCAAAGTGGGTAATTCAGTGGTTTTAGTGTATTTTCACCATCCTGCACTGACCACCACTGACTCCAAAGCACTCTCTGATCAGCCCGGAAGACACCCACCCCCATAAGCAGTTACTCTGCACCCCCTGGTGTCAGGGCTGAATTGTGCCCTCCCCCAATTAGTATGGTGAAATCCTAACACCCATACCTCCGGAACGTGATTATAGACGTTTTCCTTTTATGGTACTGGGACTCAAACCCAGAGCCCCACACCCGTTCAGCAAGGGCTCAGCCATGAGCTACTGGGAACTGGGGCGCTAAGGGGCTGAGATGGCCTGGGTTGTCCACATGGCACCCTCGGGAGAAGGAAGGTCACTTTTGGATGGAGGCAACCTGGCAGGCCCGGCAGAGGCCAGCATGGCTGCCACCGTGGGTTGTGGCATCTGATGCTGGCACAATGAAGGTCAGCAGTGGAGCAGCTCCGTGTGGGCGGATCCGTCCACTGTGGATTCCCAGAGAAGCCCTTACGGCACGGTGCCGCTCAGGGAAGGAACCGCCTGGAACGCGCACGGCCATGTTCCACCCCCAGATACACGGCTTGAAAGCATCCCGTGAAAGGGGAGGAATCACTGAGCGCGCCGTTTGTGGGCGATGTGCTTCCAATGTTCACCCACACCTGCGCCGTGTGGCTTTCTCATCCTTGGGGTTCAGTATGCGTCCTCAGAAGTCGGGTTGCTGGGTCCTGTGGCAACTGCACATGCCTCCCCACCTCCCACTGTCTGCTCAGGAAGTCATGCTAGGGTGATCTGCTTATCACCGGCTCATGGAGTTATGGTTCACCTGATACGTTTATTTCTAGCGCCAGAGCTTGCTGGGGTCTCCTGCGCAGTCCCCCCACCAATGTACAGGAAGGGCCTTGTCTCATCCCCATGTGGCATCCTGGAGCCAGGCGTGGCACTGCGGTCACTCAATGAACCCGTCACACAAGCGAATGCAGAGAAGGAATGACAGTTTCTGCCTGAAAACAGAATGCTCAGCACCCAACCTGCCCCGGCCTGCTAGCAGGAATGGACTACCAGGGGCCCAGGGCTCCGTGCCTGGGGTCAGGGAAGCAGCAGCCGGCCCGGGGCTCCCAGCAGCGGTGCAGGTAGAGGGGACGCTGAAGCAGGTCCAGGGGACAGGAAGGGAAAGCACACTTCGGCCTGGCTGGTGGGAGGACGGCTGAGGGCTGGGATCCCCGTCATCTTGGTAGGCCCAGGTGGTCCCCTCCAGCAGCCACCTGGTGCGGCAGGAGGAGAGGGGACAGCTGGCATCCACTCCAAAAGAGCCAGGACTCTAGTGCTCTCCAGCCTGAAACCTGCAGGATAAACGAAGGCTGCCCCAGGTCACTCTTAGTTCCTGAATGGAGACTGTGCTCACCCCTGCTGCTTCTACACAGCAAAACTGGGTGTTTCCTTCTAGAGTTTCACATCGGGGCCCAGCCCATTCAGCTACTGTCCTGGCTTAGGGGCACACTCCAGGAGCCGTGTAATTCTACAATAGTGGTGATCCCGGAGAGGTGAGATGAGACAGACTCTATTTTCTCAGTGAAGCATTACTTCAGTTTATAGAAAAGGAAACAGACACCAGAGGTGGCCACACTGCAACCTAGAGACAGGGCTGGGACCGCAGCTGAATTAGTGCGACTTTAGGAGTCCCACTCTTAGCCACTGTGCTATCTTGGGGAGGGAGGAGGAAAGCAGATGGACGGGGGAACAAAGCCCTAGTGGGGTGGAACATACAACGAAGTCACCAGAAGCCTAATGCAGAGCTGTGGCCTGGGTGGGCAGGAAAGAGGGACCAGGGGAAGCAGAGCAAAAGCCACCGAAGTCAGGCAGAAGAACCACAGGATAGCCTTTGCTGGGCCACACAACCTCACGGGGCGGGCGGAAGCTGAGGGCATTTGCTGCACCAGGGAGCAGCTCCGTGTCTTACAGGAAAGCAGAAGGCAGGGCTGGGGTGCAGCTCAGGTGTAGGGTGGCACTTGCCTAGCAGAGCACATGCCTGGGGTTGCATTCCTAGCAACCACCCCCCAAAAAACCAAAAAAACTTTAAGGCCTGAAGCAGGGGTCACATGCTGGGGTAAGGCCGGTGCATTTCCGGCTGGTTGGTGACATTTGGTATGTGGGCAATTTGATATAAAAATCTGCACTGCCTACCTCACTTAAGACTGATCCTCATGCAATCCGGGGCCTGTGATTGTCTCACCCCTTAGGTGGCACCCCCGGGATGAAGGTCTCTCTCACCCACGGTCCCCATCAGACACTGAAGCGAAGCATCACAAGACCTCTTTGACCAGCCTGTCACGTGCTTACATCAGCAGCCCTCTCTGCAAAGAGGAGTGTGGCCCTTGGGTTCCCTGCTCGACACTGGCTTTCTCAGCTGTAGGATGGGGAGGGCCCCCCTCTGGAAAATCTTTTGGGAAAATCAAGTGAGATCATAAACTACGAGCTTGCTCTGAAAACAGGATGTTATCAGGGTTTTCAAGGGAACAGATTTAATACAGGACACATAGGTTTACAGGATTATTTTATAATACTCACCCAGAGTCAAAGCGTGAGGGAGAACTGTCCACACACTAGAGACCCAAAGAATCCACCTGAGGGCCTGGATCTCATGGCAATGTCCTGCATGAGTCCAGCTGGAGGCCTAGAGCCCACCACATTGTCTCATGCAGGTCTGTACCAAGGATCTGTGCTGGGAAGGCCCAAAGGTTGGTGGTGGAAGCTGGAAAATCTGCACCAGTGGGATAAAGGATCAGTGCCAGCAGGCCAAGGGATCTGCACTGGAGCCAGGAAGCGATGCTCAAGGACCAGAACTCCCCAAAGGCAACTGCAGACATCCTCAGCGACAGCAAGGCCCCGAGCTCCTCTGATGGTGAGAACAGGTGCGCTCACATCAGGGAAACCAGCGCCACAAGCTCCTCGAGAATCAACAGCACACCATCTTCCCCTCCAGTTGTTTTTATGCTGTTGGCCACAATCCTCAGGTGGGCCCTCCACGCCCAGCACCCACTGATTGAGTTCCACTGGGCATTACAAGGTGACCATTAGTCAATCCACTACTCAGGATGTTGAACTAATGCCTCTTAATTGGCTATTATTTATACAAATGAAAATACTAGAAATACCCTGAGCCCAACAGGCTGATAAGCCATGAAAACACTAGGGCCTCTAAGAAAGGAAGCAGCAGATGCCTGGGTTCCCAGACAGAAGCACGCCCAGGACAGTGCCTGGGAAGGACTAGTGCTCTTCTGCACGGTATATACCAGAGAAACCCTGGGAGTACGTTGCCCATCAGTTTGTCAGTGGGCTGAGGGGTGGGGACCCACTCATGGTGCCTTTTTTGTTTTCTGGATTCTGGGAATCAAACTCAGGACCTGACACTTGCCAGGCAGGCACTGTGCCACTGAGCTAAATCCCCAGCCCTCACTCAGGGTTATTAACAACTTTTTTGGTGGTACATGGGCTTGAACCCCTGGGCTTTGAGACTAAGCTATGTCCCCAACCTTCTCAAAAATATTTTAAGACAGGGTCCAGACTGGACTCAAACTTGTGACTGGATTGCCCTAGCAGTGCTGGGATCACAAGCATATACCAGCAAGTTGGGCCACAAATCCTTTTTGTTTTTGAGACAGTACGAGCTGTTTAGGTGGGGCTTGAATTCATGATCCTCTTGCCTTAACCTCCTGGAGTGCTAGGGTTATAGACATGTGCTACCACGCCTGGCTTAATTTTGTTTTCTTCAGACAGAATCTAGTTAGCTCAGGCTGGCCTTGAACTTGCATGGATCCTCCGGCCTGTGCTTCCAGAGCACAGGGATTACAGAGGTCCTACCATAGACACCTGGCTTGATTGTTTTCTTAAAGCAAAACAGTTTTTTTTTTTTGAGGCAGGGTCTCACTGCACAGTTCAGGCTAGTCTTGAACTCGCTTTGCAGACCAGGCTGGCCTCAAACTCTAAATGATCCTCCTGCCTCAGCCTCCCTCTGAGTGCTAGGATTACAGGAGTGTGCCATCACGCCCCTCCCCCCTTTTTAAAGCACAGTAACTTTATAACAGTGCTAACCACGGACTGCAGTGATGGGACCATTCCACGGTGGTGCTGCTCAATACAGTAGCAACGTGTACTAGTCGCTTTTGAATGCTTCAAATGAGGTTAGTGGGTCCCAGGTAAAGAAACAGCTGCCTGGAGGGTTAAGCGGAACTGTCTAGCACAAGGCAGGTGTGAGCTGCGGATCCAGATGAAGGGAGTTAACAGGACAGGTGGGTAGGCAGGGATTGGGGGAGCTGGATGGGATGAAGCAGCTGCAGCACAGGACTGGGTAGGGGCAACAATCTCTGGGGACAAGCTCGTAGGCCCCTTCCTGAGGCGAGGGAGGAGAAAATGCTCAGGACGAGGGTGCGAGAAAGCCCTGTCAAAGGCCTGAGTGACAAGCATAGCGCTTACATGAAACATGCAGAAGAGCACAGCGACAAAGATCAGAGGTGGCCACGGTCTGGAGAAAGGGCGACTGCTAACGAGTGCAGGGTTCTTCTCAGGGGGGACAGAGCATTCTAGGACTGCATCGCTGTGGGAACCAATGAACAGTGTGCTTCACACAGCTGGGCTCACTGCAATGCTACATTATGGCTCAATAAAGCCATGGGAAAAGCCAAGCAGCTCAGCTGGCCTCGAACCAGAGGACTCCCACAGCCTGTGTATTGGGGTGGCACAGCCCAGGGTGTGGCTCCCCAATCAGAGCGGCCCTCCACTGCAGTCAGCTCCAGTCCCCACCCCAGAGTGACAAGAGCCTGCCCTCCATGGGAGCCTTTCCCATCAAAGCCAGGGCCCCAGGGAAAGCAAAGGTGCCAGGCAAAGCTGGCTGCCTCCCGAGGGGACCTGTCATTTGACGGTACCTGGCATTCACAGAGGTGAAGGGTTAAGTGGTGCTTCCTCATTGGGAACTGGGCCTTGTGTTGCAAGGTAAGGTCCCTGGTGACAGCACAAAGGAATGTGGAGAGCAGCAGGTGCTGAGCCATCTACAGAAAGAGGGAAGCAACCTGGGAGGCTGAGGCAGGAGGATCTGAGTTTGAGAGCCCAACCTCAGCAATTTTAGCAAGACTTTGTTTCAAAATAAAAACTAGGGCTGGGATTTAGCTCAGTATAAAAGCCCCTGGTTTAATCCCAAGTACTATGGGTGGGTGGTGGTGGTGGTGGTGTGTGTGTGTACACAGCTTTACGATTATAAAGATACAAATCTAATTTTTTTTTTGTCTTTTTGAGACAGGGTCTCACCGTGCAGTTCAGGCTGGCCTTGAGCTTACTTTGTAGCCCAGGCTGGTCTCGAACTTGCAACGATTCTTCTGCCTCAGCCTCCCGAGTGCTGGGATTACAGGTATGCGCCACCATGCCCGGCTGCAAGTCTAATTAAAAATAAAAAATAAAAAATAAATAAAAATAGTTCTTTTGACCTATTCTCTTTGAGACATAGTGAGATACCCTGTTTCCAAAAAAAAAAAAAAAAAAAAAAAGACACTGTCTTTGAGTACATTTTTTTCTGGTGCTGGGGTCTTATGCACGCTAGGCAAGTGTCTCCCTACTGAGCAACAACCCCCGCTATAGGTAAATTCTCTCTGTTGTTGAGACAGGGTTTCACTATGTAAGTTAGGCTGGCTTTGAACTCACTGTGTAACATAGAATGATCCTCCTGCCTCAGCCTCCTGGGAGCTGAGCTTATAGGCATACTCCACCATGCCTGGCCCCAAGAAAATGCTAAAGAGAAGCAACAGGCTTTCAGCATGAAAGATGCTCACATTCTACTTAATATCCAATTTCCGTATCAGGTTCTAATAATGCACTTCAAACAGAATTAGGATCTTGAACTCATGATTTCACCAGGATCAATGTTCAGAGCAGGGCATGGCAGTGCACACCCGTAATCTCACTGCTTGGGAGGCTGAAGCAGGAGGACTGTGGTGAATTCCACACCCGCCTGGACTATCTAGAGACCCTGTCCAAAAAAGAAAAAGTCTGATTAAGGTGAAATTAAAAATGCATTGTGGGGGTGGTGATACAGCTCAGGGGCGTAAGCACCCAAGGTTCGATTACCGGTACCACTCCCCCCATTTGAGCGGCAAATGGTAGCACCAGTGTTGTGAATGCACTTAATAATGGCACCGAATTAGTTAAAACTAGAACTGGGTGTGGCAGTGCACACCCATAATCCTAACACCCAGGAGGGTGAGGCAGGAAGATCAGGAGTTGGAGGCCAGCCTACATAGTAATGTTGGAGGATATCCTACATAGTAAGGCCTGTCTCAAAAGCCATCCAACTGTTGCCCTTTGTGTGGACAGTGAGAAGCCCCTGGTCTGTGTGGAGCCACAGCCCTCCAGCAGGGTCTCAGGGACTGTCGGTGCTGTAGCACCACCGGGGAGTCATCAGGTCACAAGGCCCTGGCTCTTTGCCTTGGTGCTGGGGATGGGTGGTGGTGGTCAGAGTCCCTGGTGGTTATAGACCATGATTGCCAGAGCGGCTCCCAGGAGGGGTTTGGAGCATGATCTGTTCTTTCTGAGCACACACCAGGTTCCACCAGGCAGCCTGGAGTCTGACCCAGTGGTACCTCTGTGGCCTGTGTCACACATACGACCATGACCAGTCAGCAGACAGTAGTGAGGACAACCACTTGGGTATTGACACAAAGTTCTGGTTTTAAACTTTTAAAAAGAATAAG
>PVLD010012731.1:0-58956 GCA_004027595.1 Dinomys branickii
ATGCTACCATGCACTGCACTTTTAATTCTTTAAATCTGTTTTCATTTGGTTTTTTTTTTTTTTTTTTTTTTTTGTTATTTGGAATCAAACTCAAGGCCTTGCATTTGCTATATCTCCAGCCCTATTTTTGTTTTTAACTTCTTAAATTAGTTGATTTTTTTTCTGTGTGTGTTAATATATACAGATCTCTCTAGTGAATTAATTGCATACCACAGGTTTTAATTTGCATTTTCATTGTGATTCAGATTTAAATGTTTTCATATTCAAACTTTCCAATACATGATTTTAAGTCATGATTTTTAAAATTAAGTTTATTGGTACAATTTAGATAGACATAATGATCATATTCACCATAGGCAGTTTGTTCCTGTATGTATCTTGGTTCCTCTTTCTTCCCCCAACCCCCTCCATTCCCTTCAGCCCCTCCTCCCCCCACATTTACAAAGCTTTGTTTCCATTTTATCCTACTTTTATCATTTTTTTCTTTCCCCTTCCTTTCACCCTTCCCTCTGTAATTCTTCTTTCCTTTTGAACAATTTATTCCTATTTTACAATATCTGGTGTACATTGATCTTTATTTACTCTTTCAGTTTCTCGTATCAGGGAGACAATGAGATATTTCCACTTTGGTGTCTGATTTATTTTACATAAGAGTATGGTCTCAAAGTGAGTCTTTACCTAGAAATACCTCAAGAAATAACAACTTTATGGCTGAGTAGCACTCCATTGTATAAAAAAAACACATCTTTTTTTATCCACTACTTGGTTGTTGGGCATTTGGGTTGTTTCCAATATACAACTGTTATAAACTGAACATAAACATGGGTATTACTGTGTTATAATATTTTTAACTTTTCCTGGAAGATACCCAGAAGGGGAACAGCTAGGTCAAAGGAGACCTCTAATCCTAATTTTTTGAAGAACCTCTACACTGATTTCCAAAGTGGCTGTACCAGTGTACAACAATGGAGAAAGGTTCTTTTCTTCCCACAGTCCCTCTAGCATTTGTTATTGGTTGATTTCTTAATGATAGCCATTCTTTCTAGGGTGAGATGCAATCTCAGCGTTGTTTTAATTTGCATCTCTTGAATGACCACAAACATTGAACAATTTTTCATATATTTATTTATCATTTATATTCTTCATCTGAGAAGTGTGTATTTATCTCAGGTGCCAATGTTTTGATTGGGTCTTAAATTTGAGGCATCTGATTCTTTTCAATACTTTTTATGTTCTAGATATTAGCCCTTTGTTTGAGGGACAGCTGGCAAAATTTTTCCCCATCCTCTGGGTTGTCTTTTCACTCTGTTGGCAATTTCTTTTGCTGTGAAAAAACTTTTTATGTATGTATGTATGTATGTATTTATTTATTTGCAGTACTGGAGATCGAACTCAGGACCTTGCATTTGCCAGGCAGGCGCTTATGTCACTGAGCTATATCCCCAGCCTGAAAAAACTTTTTAATAGGATGAGATCCCAGTTGTTGATTCTTTGTAGCATTTCCCATGCAGTTGAGGTGTTGTTTATGAAATCTTGGCCTATACTTATGTCTTCAAGAGTTCTGGCTATTCTCTCTTCCAGCAAATTTAATGATTCTGCTTATATTTAGATCTTTGATCCATTTTGATTTTAGCTTAGTACATGGTGATAGATATGAGTCTAGTTTTAGTCTTTGGCATGTGGAAAGCCAGTTTTTCCAAAATCATTTACTAAAGGGGCTGTCTTTCTTCCAGTGAATGTGTTTGGCACCTTTGTCACAAATAAGGTGGCTGAGTATATTTGGAGTTGTTTCTTCTTCTTTTAATCTATTCCACTGATCCTCAGGCCTGATTTTTTTTTTTTTTTTTTTTTTTTTTTTTTTTTTTTTTTTTTTTTTTTTGGTCAGTATCATGCTGTTTTTATCACAGTGGTTTTATAGCATAATTTCCAGTTGGGTTTGTGATGTCCTCTGTCTTGCCTTTGTTGCTGAGAATTATTCCGCTATCCTAGGTCTCTTTTGGTTCCAAATGAGTTTTAGGAATATTTTGTCTAGTTCTGTGAGGTGTGTTAATACTATTTTGATTGGGATTGCACTAAATCTGTATAACAATTTTGGGAGTGAGGCCATTTCAATTATGTTAGCCCAGCAACATAAGCGGGCAAGCAGCCTTGGTCTGAAGCAGGACAAGGGCACTCCCCTGTCCAATGATCAGCATGTAAGAGAAGTCAGTGGTGTGGAAAAGAGGAAGCTGTGCAAGGTCTGGAAGGATCTAGCTGCACATTGTTGCTTCTCTTTCTGGTTCAATGCAATATTCTTTTGCTTTCTCTTTCATTCTTTCTGTCCTGTGCTCTGTTCCAATTTCCCAAAACTTGGGTGATCATCCTTTGCCCTCTAGCTTTGCTTTTACTGTATTTGCCCTCAATCACCTCTTTGTTTTGTCCCCTATCCCTTCCCCGTAAGAGTAAAATCACTCTACTAAGGAGAAACTCATTGCATACAAGTTCCTGGCACATGTTGGATTTTGTTGTATAATGGTACCATTTGGACCTATCATTAAAGGTACCAAGTTAATAGTTACCCCAGTTTGTCAGTAGGTAGGCTTGCTTGTGGTTATTGTTATTGCAACTGTACTATTTTAGCCAGGATGTCCTGCCTGTTGTAATCATAACAGGGGGCATAACCATCACCATAGTCCAGTACCAATAGACAGTGTTGAGCCAAACAGATAGCAACTTTTCATCTTTAATAAATTGGGAAGATAGGCTCTTGGGACAGACACAAAGACCCAGAACCACCTATAGCTAGACACATTTCTGAGGAGTAGAAATTACCTGGGGGAGCCTCAATACTAGTGATAAAGTTATCTACCACGAGAAATCTACAAGCACTAACACAGAAAAGCAGATAAAAAGTACAAAATAGAAAATGACAAGACAGAGAAGTAAAATGCAATCCCAGTCCTCCAGCCCACCCAGGACAAGTGCAGAGCACGATGAGATAGAAGAAATCAAAAGCCATCTGCTGGAACTTTCTGAAATGATAGCAGCAGAAGTGCAAAAAAGAATGGATGAATATAAAAAATAAATAATCTCTCTGATAAAAAAAGAAATGACAATCAAAATGAAAGACCGAGCAGACACAGATAAAAAATAAAGGAGTTTAGCAAAAGGATAGAAACCATAAATCTCCAACATAGGAAAGAAATGGAATCCATCAAATAGATCCAAACAGATATCCAAGAGATTAAAAATTCCACTGAAAGTATATGCAAGATTGAATAGAGAGGATAGAACTGATATTCTAAATAGATCTGATATCTAGAAGACAGGATTGTGGTTAGTGATCACAAAAAGAAAGACATCCTAAAATTAGCAAAGGATCATGAAAACTCAATCCAACAGCTGCAAAATGAATCAGAGAATAATAACATAAGATTGATTGAAGTAAACGAGACAACTGGAGATAACGCAACTACCTTAAAAAATACACTTCACAGAAGTAATGGAAGAAAACTTCACAAACATGTATAAACATTTTGATATACAAATAAGTGATGCATACAGAACTCCAAATAGCCATGACTAAAATATAAAGGTACATAATAATCAACATTCCAGAAATTCAGCACAAATATAGAATATTAAAAGCAATTAGATAAAAGAGACAAATCATCTATAAAGGAAAACCCATCAATTCGAGGAGAACTTGGAGGAGGTATTTCAAGCCCTAAAAGAAACCCAGACTGATGTAATTCATAAAGGTATCTATCAAAATCAGTGGAGAAATAACATACTTCCATGACAAAGAAGAACCAAAGACCACCAAACCAGCTCTCCAAAAATGGTCTGAAGGATATTTTAGAAAGCAATATCAAAGACCACAATTCCAAGAATACCAATAGAAAGAAGACACCAGGCAGGTGTCTTGGTTACTTTTTTCTCCTTGCTGAGACAAAATACCCAACACCCAAAATGAAGGAAGGAAAGGTTTATTTAGCTTACAGTTTGTGGAGGTTTCAGTCCATACTTGGCTGGTTCTGAGGCAGAGAGGCACATGGCAGAGGGCAAACTGTTCATGGCAGCAGGGCACAGTAATACAACCAGCGAAAGGGAGGAATGGCTGCAAGTAGCCTCTTTCCTTCCCTTACATTGTCAGCAGTCTACCCCCACCCAGGGGGCATAACTCTCACAGTGTCCATGCCCTCCTCTTCCACAGGCTCAGGATGTGTACAAAGTAAGCACCCTGGCTACCTGCTGAATGGCTCAGGCAAACCTCTAGACTCCCCGAATTGACACAGCGTATCAACTATAACATTCCACCCCTTGTCAACTTGGCAATCAGACACATTTCCTTAAACCAGTTTCCAGATACAAAGACATGCTTATATTAGAACCATAACATTTTGCCCCCATACAAATGAAAATTAAACACCTCCATTTAAAGGCACAAAATAACCATTACCATTCCAAAAGGCACAAACGGGAATATAGAGCATTGGGACCAAAGCAAGTCCAAAATCCAGCAGGGCTGACATTGTGTTCTGTAATTCCACATCTAGCATCTGAAGCAACTTGTGGCACATTGTGAGCTCCAAAGAGCTTGCATGAGTGCCCCCCTATGGCACTTCTGGTGGTTACATCTCCCACGGATTCTCTCTTAGCCTCGCTTTGCTCCCTCTTTGCAGCTTTCCTTAGACGATCCATGGTCCTGTCTTTTCTAGACTTCTGAGGTCTCCAGGGCACCTTTTGTTTCACACTCACAGCCTCACATATTGCCCCCTCATGGGCACACTGCCTGGCCTCCGAGGCCTTCTCAAATCTGAGTGGAAGCCTCTTTAACCTCAGAACTCTTGCATTTTCCTTGCACCTAAAGCCAGGGCCACATGGATGATGCCAAGGTCTGCTGCCATCTGGAGCAGTAGCCAAACTTTTCTCTCTCTTGACCATAGGGATCGAATGCCTGGATCGCTGGGCACACTGAATCCAATGCTGAGGAACAAATTCTCTATGTCACCTCCATTCTGGAACCTGGTGTGGCCGCCACCACCATTCTACAACATGGCACACTCTTTGGCTTCCTTCTCAAGGCAAGGTCTCTCACCTTTACAGTTTTGAGGCTGCAAAGGACGGAGATTTGCTCCTTGTGATGCCCTCAGGCCATCTTTTCCATTCTCTTGTTCCTTCATTGCAATAGAGATCTCCTCAGCCTTATCTTTGCAGTCCAGAGCTTTACTGGAGCTTCCTTTCTGACCAAACTCACAACATTTTAAATCACCCTGCTGGGCTCTTTGCTCTTGATTGTCAATATAAATCTGGCTAAAAGCCCCCAACAATAGCCATGCCACTGCCCCAACATTCGACTGCCTTGAAATTTCTTTTGCCAGATTAATCAGTTCGCTGCCACCCTTAATCTCAGTCTTAAGCAAAGTCTCTGGACACGAGCAAAACTTAGACAAACTTTTTGCCAAACCATAACATACATCATCTGGAGTCCAGCAACCAATGCAGTCCTTCTTCCCAACAGAAACCTCCTGAACCTGGTCTTTACCGGCAGGATTTCTATCAGCCTTCTGGTCTTCCAAGCCCTGACCAGACATCTCCAAACCTTTCCAAACTCTTCCCACAAGCAATTTCCAAAGGCTCTTGAACCATATGGTCAGGTATAGTAACAGCAAGGACCCTACTCCACTGGTACCAAATTCTGTCTTGGTTACTTTTTTTCTCCTTGCTGAGACAAAATACCCAACGCCCAAAATGAAGGAAGGAAAGGTTTATTTAGCTTACAGTTCGTGGAGGTCTCAGTCCATACTTGGCTGGTTCAGAGGCAGAGTGGCACATGGCAGAGGGCAAACTATTCATGGCAGCAGAGCACAGCAATACAACCAGCAAACGGGAGGAATGGCTGCAAGCAGCCTTTTTTTCTCCCTTACCTTGTAAACAGCCTACCCTCACCCAGGGGGCTTGTAGCTCTCACACAATGTCCCTCCTCTCCTCTTCCACAGGCTCAGGATGTGTACAAAGCACCCTGGCTTCTGGCTGAATCACTCAGCCAAACCTCTAGACTCCTCAAGTTGGCACAATGTATCAACCATAAGAGCAGGGCAAGCTGTTAAACACAGGAAAAAGACAAGGAACCAACGACAGGAAAATAATGTGAGAAGGATAAGCCAATACATATCAGTTATAACTATCAATATAAATGGTCTTACTTCATCAATCAAAAGAAACAGACTGGCCCAATGGATCAAGAAGCAAGATCCAACAATATGCTGCATACAAGAAACGTATTTAACTAAAAAAGAAATGAAATCGTGGTTTAAAAAAAAAAATCTTTTTAAATTGATGTATAACTTCAACCTGGTCAGTGTGAAACTGTTTTTTTTTTTTTTTTCAAAATATGTTAGGACATAATTTATGATCTAGTGTATGCTCAATTAAAATTTCTTTTCCCAAAAATATCATCTTCAATTTCTGGCACTATGTTTTACATATAATCAGTTTGACTGAGGTTATAGTATTGTTTGAATAATCCTTTTGTAGGATTTTGTTCAGCTGTTCTATTAGTTAATGAAAGAAGTATGTTAGAATCTGTCATTGTGATGGAAGATTTGTCAATGTTTTGTCATTCTGTAAGTTTTTTGCTTTATAGAATTTGAAGCTGTGCTACCAAGTATGTAAAAGTGTAAAAGTGTGTATCTTCCTGACAAATGGAAACATTGATGATTATATAGTGACCCATTTAATCAGTAATATTTGCAGATATCAGTACAGCTACACCAGTTTTTATTATTAGCCCATTGCTATTCTTTTTAAAACATCTGTCACACTATCTATCTCTTCTCCTTTCTTTAGTGCTGGAGATTGAACCCAGGGTCTTGCATATGCAAGGCCAGCATTGTACAACAAAGCTATACTTCCAATAGCCACACTGACTTTCAGACCACAGAATTTGGCCTGTTTACTGTGATACTTAGATTCACTTTACTGTCTTAATTTGGACTGTTTCTGTTTCAAAGTTCTCACTCTTTCTTGCTTTTTCCTTTTTTTGGATTGGAATTTATCACCTTATTCCATCTCTTCCCTTTAGAAATGTTCTATCTTTATAATAAGAACTTCTTATCATGAGTTTGTTTCTCTTTCTCTCTCTTTTCTGGTACAGAATTTTGCTAATTTGCCCAGGCAGACCTCAAACTTGCCACTCTCCTGCCTCAGCTTCTTGAGTATATAGCCATGCACCACTGTGCCTACCACACTAGAAATCTTAGTATGTGTAATTTATTAAATGTAGATTAAAGCTGATTAATGTATTTCTCTCCCCTTCTAACAGTACAAGGAAACTTAGAGTACTATTATTCAGATCAACCTCCCTTTACTTACATGCTACCACTGTTCACATTTCAGTTCAATTTTTAATCCTATAAATTATTTTATTATTGTTTTATATGGTGAAGTTTTAAAGATTTATCTGCATGTTGGTTAACTATTTTACTATTATTCCTTTTGGCATCTCAAACCTTTTCAAAAGTATATTCTTGAAAATTCATTTGGTATTTGTTAGTAAAGTTCTCATTTTTAATTACTTAAATTTTTCTTTATCTCACTATTATTTCTGTAAGACTTTTTAAAATCTAGGGATACATTTTAAGGTAGACTTATTTTTTCATTTTAGTCTTTTTTGGGGGGTACTGGGAGTCAAACTCAGGACCTTGCACTTGCCAGGTAGGCACTGTGTCATTTTAGTCTTTTGAAGAACTTTACCCCCTCACAAATATACTCTCTGTGTGTATTCACATGTGATACCTATTTGCATTTCCCCAGTATTCAGCGGTGCTGAGCATCTTCTCATGTGCTTATTGGCCATTCACATGTCTTCTCTGAAGGAATGTCTGTGCAAGGCTTTTACCCTCTTTTGTAATTTTGTTATTATTGAGTTGCAAGAGTTCCAGATACATCCTAGATATACCTTACGAGGTAGGTGATTCGCATTTTCTCCCATTCTGTAAGTTGCGTTTTCAATTTAATTGTATCATTTGATGCACAGCCATTTAACATTTTTCTATAATCTAATTATTTATTTTTCCTTTGTTGCTTGTGCTTTTAGGGTCATGTCTAAGAAATTATTAGCAAATCCAATGCCATGAAGACTTTCCTCTGTTTTTTTTTCTAAGAGTGTTACAGTTTTAGCACTTAGGTTTAGGAATTTGATCCATTTGAATTAGTTTTTATAGATGTATAAGGTATGTCTAGGTTCACAGATATTACTGGCCCTGTTTCCAATGGTAAAGGACTCTTTCTCGGTGCTCGCAAAACAGTTCGTGTTCCTTATATGGACTTTGAGCTAAGAATGTAAAACCCTGAGTTCATAATTTCCTTTGTCCCAAGTTCTCCAGCACCCTTCGAAGTAATTAATCAATCCCATATAGTTCACATTTTCACTAAAATATCCTATGGCAGCAAGTAATTCTTCTTCTAAATTACCTTCAATGGCAGAAGTAGGCAAGTGTGACTTCTAGGCCAAATCTGGTTTACTTCCCATTTTTGTGAATAAAGTTGTATTGGAGCCCAGCCACTCCGGGTACAGAACTTAGCGTCTATGGCTGCTTTTGTGCTACAATCACCAAGTTGAATAGTTGTGGCAGGGCCTTGTGGCTTACAATGTCTAAAACATCCTCTGCCCCTTTTCAGAAAAAGTTTGCTAAACCTTGGTCTATAGGCATCTGTCAATATGTGTAACTGTCTGGCTACTGCATGATATATAGCACTAGTATCCTCTTTACCACTGGAAACAAGGCCATTAATATCTGCAAACCTAGTATAATCAGAGAATACGTTCCAGAGAACCTAGAGCCTATTCCAGGAGCTTTGCCTTAAGGATCTGTACCCCTGGAGTCCTAACTGGAGCCAAATTGTCTGTCAGAGTTCTTTCAAAGAAGCAAAACCACTATAAAGTTGACCTTACACGATTGTGAGGTATGTTGACCAGTCTCTGTGAAGCACAGTCCTTGTGTTTGATGGTAAAGCATGGAGGTTTCAGGGCAGAAGAAGAATATGAAGTGGAGAAGAGGAACAGGGAATAGGCGGGATCCCAGGGACACCTTTCTCATCTCTCACCACCTCCAGCTGAGATAGTGTAGGTGTCCACAGGAGGGGCTGGCCACTTTGTTTTGGAGCTAAGTGCTCATCTGGCTCAGGAGTCAGAAAAGCTGAAGGAAGCTCCAGGAGTAGGCGGCGAAGCTGCTACCTCCACTCCAAGGAGACGAGCCAGCAGACAAGCAACAATGTATGTGGGCCGCACTAGCGCCTGGTGCTGTCACCAACCATTCGCTCATCAAAATAACTAGGGCTGCTGCTTCCAAAGCTCATGCAGAATGTCTCTTATGATTCATCTTAATCAGAAACATACAAGGAAGAGAGTTAAGAGATATAGCCATGCTAACTATGTTAACAAACTACAAACTACCAGAATCACATTTCCAACTTTTAATTGTATTACATTATTCTGCATTTAAATTTAAAATATTTTAGATTTCTAGTCAAAGTTTTGTTTCTCTGTGTGCCTCTCACTCAGAGAGTGAGGAAACTCAGTCAAGGAGACCTCACCTATCCCCCTGCCATTTGTCCTGCTTAAATCTGTCCTTCTCCCCGCAGCTGGAGTAAACCACCCCATACACAAACAGAACCATGACATACCGCTGGTCCCTGGATGTTACATTTGCTGGTGGAGATTGGGAGTGTAGGGATACAATGCAAGGTATCTTGCTTTTATTGTGGTAAAAGAGAAATAACACAGTTTGCAATTTTAGCTGTTTTTAAACATACAGTTCAGTGACATTAAGTATAGAGGCCTTGTTGTGACATTATTACCATCATCCATCCCCCAAATTTTCTTTGTTCTTCCAAATGAAAACTTCGTACCGATTAAACTACACAGCCCTATTGCCTTCTTCCCCAATCTCTGGCAACCACTATTATTTTTGTCCAGTGAGTTTGACTATTGACTACTGTAGATATTTCATATAAGTGGAATATTCATTATTTGTTCCATTAAGGCAAGTTGTATTTCCCTGAGTACAATATTCTCAAGATTTGTCCATGCTGCAACAAGTCAGAATTTCCTTCTTATTTTGAAGACTAATATTGCATTACTTGTACCTATGAGTGCCGCATTTGTTTATCATTCTGTCATTGAATTACTTATACCTTCTGACTATTGTAATACTACTATAGTCATGAGTTTGTAAATACCTGTGTGAGTTCCTACTTTAAATTTTTTTGGCATATGCCTAAAAGCAAAATGTTGAATTGTAGTAATTCTTAATATTATAAAAATCTCCACACTGTCTTCTATAGCCCCTGGACCATCATACATTCTTGCCAACATGCACAAAAATTCTCATTTCTCCACAATTTTACCAAATATATTGTTACCCTTATTTATTATGATAACCATTGTAATGGGAGTCAAGTGTTATCTTGTGTCTTTAATTTGCATTTCTCTAGGAATTAGTGAAATTGAGCATCTTTTCATGTGTTTACTGGGCATTTATATATCTTCTCTAAAGAAATGTTTATTTAATGTCTTCACCCATTTTATTTTATTTTTTTTATTATTATTTTTTTTTTGGCAGTACTGGGGATCAAACTCAGGACCCTGCGCTTGCTAGGCAGGCGCTTATTCCACTGAGCTATATCCCCAGCTTCACCCATTTTAAAATTGGATTTGTTGTTGTTGAAGTCCTTTAAAATGTGAAATAATAACCCCTTATCAATTACATGATTTGGAAGTATTTTCTCCTGGGGGTCACCTTTTTACTCTATTGAGAGTGACTTTTGATGTACAACAATTTAAAATTTTGATGTATAGTAATTATTTTTCCCTTTTGCTCCTTATGCCTTTGGTATCATATTCAAGAAGTCACTGCCAAATCCAATGCCTCAAAGTTTTCCCCTGTGTTTTCATCTGTAAGATTTTATAATTATACCTCTTTGTTCTGGCTTAGATCTAGAATATTCTTCCAAAGTCTTATGTGTTCAAAAGCAGGGCTTTTTAAAGGCGATTGGATCATGGGGAAGCTGTATGTACCAGTAGATTAATCTCTCGATGATGTCACGGCTAAATGTGTTCTTACAGTTGGGGTCTGTTTGGAGCATGTTACTGAGGGCATGCCTGGGGAGGGTCCTCCCCCAGGTCCTCCCCTCTCTCTCTGCTTCCTGCCAACCTTCTTCCCTTCTGTAGATTTATTCTTCCTTGGCACACTCTCCCGTTCCTTTGCCCTGCACTTATTTTCTGTCTTCATTAATTCCCAACTATCTATACCTCTTACATGGCCATTCCCTGTATACTTCAGTGTCTAGGCTTATACTGTCCTCTCTGCCAAGAACACCTTTCCCACTTTGGGAGGAATATTTCCTCCTAGTTCTTTCTTAGGAATTAGGTTACATGTCATTCTTCAAGAAACCTTTCCCAAACACCCATGTTGTGTTAAGATCCTCTCCTCTGAGGTTTAGTGGCCTCTAGTCTATGTTGTTTAGATAAGACATTATAGTATATAGTAATTTTAGGTAAGTCACTGAAAGTCAGAGGCTAGATCTTCTTCTGCTTTATTTAAAACTTCCTGTGGGGGGCATGTGAAAGCGTAGTTCAGAGGTAGGAATCTTTCAGGGCAAGTGTGAGACCCTGGGTGTGATCCCTAGCACCAAAAAACCACAAATGAACATACAAAACAAATCCAACAACAACAAAACCCCAAAACTTCCAGTGGATAAACGCATAGCACAATGTTTTGGTAGATAATGTCTATTAAACTTAATTGAGCAGAACTGAAAGGAGTATGTGTCTCTAAGGTAGAAGCCTGATGTTCAGGGTGCAATATGACTGTTGTTGCCAAAGGAAGCTTAAGCGGGAGGGCTCCCGTAGCACTGGTGCCAAGGATTTGTCCTTAGCTTTAGCTCAGGAGGCTGCCGTGGAATGTATGAACACTGACAGAGGAGCATAAATATAAGAGGACTTTCTCAGAGTAGTCTTGGAAAATTCTCCAGGTCACTTACACAGGGCTCCTATTCAAGGAAAAGTATATAAAGTTCAGGTCATTCCAAAGGCCACTGGGCAACACTCCAATTCCTCTGTGGCACAGCGGTTGTTTCCTGGAGGGATGCCAGAGGCTCTGAGATTTTTTTTATTCTCTAGTGTATTTAGATGGAAACTTGTTTTATGTAACTTTATTTCTTGAGACTGTTTCTACAAATACCTTCCGTGACTGAAGATGCTGGAGTTGTTTTATAGATGGGATGGTGCTAAATCAGAGGAGACCCAGTGGGCTTGGTTCCTGGGACATCAAAGATAAGCAAATGCATGTAGGTCAAGAGGAGTAGAGGAAGATGCTGACCACAAAGAACCAGACACAGACAGCAGGCTGAGTCAGCAGCCAGCACAAAAGAGAGACACTGTCACCAGGAACTTCCTTCTTACCTCTGCTCAGAGCTGTTGGTCGTACACAGACATGTGGTGTGTCTCCACTGTAAGCCTGTTAATGTGAAAACATCAATTGCTGTCGACATTAAGGAAGTGAGTAGTGAATTTCCCAACACAAGCCTTGCTTCTAAATATGATAAACTTGAGAGCAAGGAATAACACACGTACATCTTGCTTGTCCATAGGATGTATTTGATACCTGTTTGCTATGAGAACCAATTCTGTAAGAGCAATTGTGCCTTTCAGAGTTGATGTAGTCCTGGTGTAGTTTTTGTTTGTGGTGGTGCTAGGGAGTAAGCCCAGGGCCTTTTGCATACTAAGTATGTGCTCTACCACTATGCTACACCTCCAGCCCAAGAAGTGTATTTTCAATGGCTGGTATCATCCTGATATGTTCAATTTTGGGTCTAATCATTCTTTTTAAAATTTGTGAAAATGTTATATGAACTAACAAAGCAAATAAATTCTTAAGTATTTAAGGAAAGCATTTAAAGAAAATGGTACCCAGGTGTGGTGGTGCACACCTGTAATACCAGTGCTTATAAGGCTGTGGCAGGAGGGTTGCCGCAAGTTGGAGGCCAGCCTGGGCTACATAGTGAGTTCAAGGCCAGCCTGGACTACATGGTGAGACCTTGTCTGAATCTGCCCCCCACAAAATAGCAAAACCCTGTTTTGGTAGTAAGAACACAGGAGGAAAATCTCCTTGAATAAATGAGTAGTAATTAAAGTGGGTCAATGAAAAAGATAGTATATATTTTCATTCTTTTTATCATAGACTCCATATGTCTTATATTGCCATTTGTATTGCTTTAATTTTCCTTAAAATTAGATATGTGTTCCTTAGGCATAATAAGATAGGGTTGTTTCTCTCTAAAACTTACCTTCTTCCTAATTCTTTAAAATGATGTCAAGAAAGGGAAGTCTGGTGACCTGTCTGGTACACTAAGAGTTTGTTCCAAGACAGTGTTTAAAATGCTGCTTTGAATTTTAGCCTCTTTGGATTTGGTTTTCCAAAAAGGGAAATTTTCCCTTTAAAAAGAAAAACCCCATATATACTGACCCCATAATCCCCATATATTATTGTATCACAATAGCTGCACTGGGACAGTGATTTGGAGACAGATTGCTTTCAGGCACACAGGAACCGGTCACTGAGCACCTGTGGAGCACTCAGTTAAACTTGGAGCTATTGGTTAATCCAGTGTAGGATATTTGTTGAGCTCCTATGCTCTGCTAGACAGCAGAAAGCAAAACAAGAAGTATCGTCAACATCCAGGTAAGGAGATAGGCTATGAGCAAATAGGCACACAGCAGTTTGAGCAGTCCTGTCCTAGAGGTGAATGTTTGGGGAGAAGTGAGAGGGAGCCATTGTCCTGAGGTGGGGGAAAGACCTTTACAAAGAGTAGGGGATACATGACCCTAGATCTTGAAGGAGTTAGAGGAGAGTAATAGGGAAATAAATTTGAGTAGGCTAAGTGGTTGCAAAAAACTTGAACCAAGGGAAGAATTAGAACCTGAATTGGTAGGTGATAGGATGCAATCAACTGTAGGCTTTGGCGCTGAAGGAAAGCATGAGTGTGAGTTGTTAAGGCAAAGCTAGACATAGCATGTTGATGGTAGAAGCCGGCCTCTGGGTAGACTTTGTAGCACCAGTCAAATGAACAGGGATAAAGACTCTGGGGGCATGAAAGAAAGGAATGGAGGGGAAAGGAAGGAGCCCAGCTGGAGTAGCCGGTGCTTCACACCTGAGGGAGACAGATGTCTGCTGAAAGAATGACTGACTATTTAAATCTGAATAGGACTTGTTGACTTTGAAAAGGAGTGAATGTGAAGTTTAAGTTGGCTGTAAGGATTTGCTCATGCGTGACAAACAATAGTTTATTCTTCCATTGAGCAGGGAGGACATGGTTTGGGCCTCTCTGATGTCCTGATTTAGCTCATTCTAGGAATCCTTCTCAATGTGCTTTTGGGACTTTTAGCCTGTTTGGCCTCAGTTTCTCATCTGGAAGATGGAGAAGGTGACCCGCAGCTGGCTAACACCTTTCTAGTGTTACTAACCAGTGATTCTATTGTTTGGCTGATATTTTTGGTCCTTCTTCAAAAACAACTTAAAAGGTAAACGCCACCTCGTGCAGCCTCCTTCCCCTCTGCTGGGAGGGAGGACACAGATGCGAAAGGCACAGAGTCCAAAGGCCTGTGAGCTCCAGGGCTGTGTCTGGCTTGTTTGAGTCCATTGCCATAAATGGAAGCGGCGTCTGGAGTGTTGTTTTTGCCATGTCTCCTGGACTTAAATGGAACTGAATTCTCTTGCAAAGATGGAGAGGAGAGGACAGGAGAGAAGAGGAGGGGGTTCCTGGGCTGCGAGCTGGCTGCTAGTCTGTGCACTGGAGGTCCAAGTTCAAATACGCTTGCAAGGAAGCTTCAGTTCAATTTTTTTTTGTCCTCACATAATGGAGCTGTTGTGTGTCCAGAGGCTGGAGAAGGCAGTTGGATTCCTCGAGCTCAGTGGCCGGCATCTTTGTCATTCCTTTCTGATGCTCTCTCTGTTGGAGACACGTCCTAAAGACCCATGTATTTCTATTAGTCCCTTCTCTGTGAACCCCAAGGAACAGCTCACACATCTACAACAGGAGTCAACAGCCCTCGTTAGCACACAGCCTCAGTGAGCTGCTGAGCAATATGGAGGTGAAGACTTTTCCTGAAACAAGGAGCAATCGAACACTTTACCCCCCTTCAAACAGTTACTCTGCCTATGATGCCCATTTTAGGTGGGTAAGTTCCTGGACTACTGTGTCTTTTGGCTGTGTTAGCTTAATTTTGTAAACTATCCCTACAGGAATGTGTTGAATAAATTCCCATCTGATTTCAAAAGTCCAGAGGGCTTTCTGTGCCTACTGCTTACAGGATCTAATCAGATGGTTCTTAAAATGGCTCCAACCCTCCTTTTGGGAACAATTTCTAGAGGGATAATTTTTTTTTTCTCGCTAAGCCCCTGGATGATAACTTTTTAAACATGATATCTTTTTACACAGAGTGAAGTTTATGCAAGTCATCACAAAAGGAAACGGGTTCAGAGGCAGGGATGGGTGGATACGTTTAGATATGATGATACTAGTTGGCATTTATTTGACACTGACTCTGTGCTAGCCACTCTTAGAAGTACTTTATGAATTTAAATAATATAATTCTCAATATTACTATGTAAGATAAATAATATTATCTTCATCACCTTAAAGATAAGGAAACTGATGCAGAGAGAGGTTAAATCATGGAGCTGACACATGACTGAGCCTGGTACTTACAGCCAGATACTATGAGCAAGGTGTCCCCTGACTTTCATGATTTCTTGCTCTTGATTTTCTGGGAGCCACCCTATATTTTAATTTTGAATGCAGAACTTAAGTATTCACTGGATTTATACTTTGGTTCCAAGGGATGAGTAAAAAGTAATGAGAGAGTAAATCAGGGCAAAGAGTAAGGGAAGAATTCAAGGCATTAAGTCCACACTCCTCACTTACACATGCATACACCTATGTATACACACACACACACACACACACACTCTCTCTCTCTCTCTCTCTCTCTCTCTCTCTCTCTCTCTGGCCCACTCACTTTATATTTACATCAGTTATGTGCTTCCAGAGGCTCCTTTCCTGCAAGGTTATACATAGACCTCCCCTGAAGGATTAGTTCTTCCCTCTCCAGGTCATGGGAAGGGGCAGGAAGGACATGACTTCCTTTTCAAGGGCCTGCCGGAAAGCCATGGGGGAGGAATACATCAAAACTGACCAATAAGAACTGTAGCTGCAAAGTCCAAACCCTTGGAAATGCAATCAACAGCTCTCAGATCATAGAAAGAAAGCAGTCTTGTCCTTTAGGAACTCAGCACCAACAAAAGCAAGTGCTGATTCTTTTGTATCATTTCTTATACATGTCTACAACCAAAGACCCCAAGATCACCATGTTGGGACACATTTTGTGATACATTGTCATGTACACTGCAGTATCTTATACTCTGAATCTGAAAAGAACTCCAACTCTTACAACTATGCAATTGAATGTCGTGTTGTAATCAAAATGCATGAAGATGTATTAATACTGAAAGATACCTCTGGTGTGTTTATTAGGTGACACACACTTATAGAATAGTATGTGTTTTATGATCCAATTTATGTAACAAAGACAAAAAGACATATGACATAATGATAAAAATACTAAATAACATCTATAGTGTTTATTATATGTTATTCTAAACAATTTATGCTTATTAACTTATTAATTCTCAAAACAACTCCATGAAAAGGACACTAAGACTACCTCAATTTATGTGATAAAATCAAATTATAAAGAGGTTTAGTAACTTGCTTGAGGTCAAACACGAGCAAATGGTGGTGTCAGAAGTCAGCTCCAGGAATCTTGGCTCCCAAACGTCTATCGTTAACCTATGTGCTGTATGAAAAATGGTGTGTCAGTATAGAACAATTCCAGACAGATACACCACAAACTGGTAACAGTGGTTAGCTAAGAGGTATAAAAATGGATGCGATGAGTTACAAGAAGGGCTAGTTGATTTTTATAACATATGCATTTACACTATTTTGGCATTCAACTATTTTATGACTTGTTTTCAATTTTAACAATCCACTGAGGGATCCAGATAGCCATGGAATGTGTGGTAACCTAGTCGGGAGAGAAGATCCAATGGGTTCTTTTTCTAGTAGGAGAGCATGAGAACTGTATTGGTTTTATAAGTGGAAAGATAACAGGAGGACAGAATTTAAAAAGAAGAAGGAGAAAGTACTGTAGTAGAAGGGGTAACAAAGGAAGAGAGAGTTGAAATCCGTAAGCCAAAGAATGGCAGAGAATTTGTATAGTTAACACTCTCAGTTTTAATGAGCCACTTCAATATACAGTCTCAGCGGAAGAGAGAAAGCCTGTGTTCCTTATGGGTAGAAATGTAATATTTTTGCACATTGAAAGAATTAATCAGTAATTATAATCTTTTGGGAGGGATGGTCAGAGAGTCCTGGGGGAAAATTCATTCGTAACACACTTGGTTCCATTTTGAGACCAATTTTTCTGTTTTGAAGGGCAGGCTGTTTTAGAGCAGCAGTGGTCTTTCTGTCTCTGAAAAAGGCAAATAGTGACCCTCTCTTTGCTGAACATTATGAATAAACAGGACTGCCCTCAAGCACACCAGCCTATAAAGTCTGGATCAAGCTTTAGCTATTGGGACCTGGCTGGCCTGCTGTCAACCTGTCTGAGTTGGCCATCTTCCAACAGATCCTGGTAGCTCTCTTGCCAGATCTGTTATCAGCTTCTCTGCCTTTACCCTTGAACTAGACTGAGGTCTCTTGGAGAAGTAGCCTGCTGTTGCCTTTCATATGAGGGTCTTCCTGGTACACAAAGTGATCAGGAAGTGCTCAGCTCTGAATAGTATAACAAAGCAAACTTCAGCTCTACGTACCAGACTCTCAAGGTAGGGGGCAATGTTACAGGGGAGACTTAAGTCTCTGGAAAAGGTAAGCTTGAAAGGATCATTAGTCAGATCCAAGAAGAACCATTCTTTCTTAGAATATTTCTGAGAATTTTGATTTTCTGACTGACAGATTAGCTTTTCTTAGTTTTTTTCCTGGGCTTGCAGGAATTTTATTTTAGAGCATTGCATGTTTTCATTCTGCCGGGAGACACCTTCTTCACATTGCTTTCCTGTGGCTACTCCTCTTCTTCACATATCATTTTATAAGTGGATGAGACAGAAAATCAGAGAAGTTGAGAGTCTTGCCCAGGGTGTTGGTCGGTATTCCCATTGCTGGGACAAATTGTCTGGCACACACAGCTCACAGGAGGATGCGGCTTGTTCGGCTCATCCTTTCAGGGGCTTAGGTCTGTGGCTAGCTAGTTCTGCTGCTGCAGGTGTGAAGTAACACGGAGTGTCTTGGTGGAAGGACCTAGAGGGGCAAAGCTGCTCACCTGATGGTCAAGAAACAGAGAACAGCACAAGAGCCAGAGAATAAGGGGCCAAGAGCCAGATGTCGACCCCGAAGTCACACTCCCAACACCCCATTCCTCCAAGCAGGCCTCACCTCCTAATAACCTAATCAGCAATGAACTCGTCAGTGAGTCAGCCCGCTGGTGGGGTTAGTGCCATCAAATGCAATCATCATTCTGGGAATCTCTCTCTCTCTTTTACTTGTCCTGGAGATTAAACCCAGGTGTACAGTACCACTGAGCTATATCCTCAGCCCTTATTTTAGCATTTTTAAAATTTTGAGATAGGGCATCACTAAGTTGCCTAGCTGGAATGTGAACTTGTACCCCTCCTGCCTCAGCCTCCCTAACTGCTGGGATTACAGGCATGCTCTGTCATGTCCAGCTCCAGAAGTCTCTTAATCCAGGCAAATTGACAGTCAAGATTCACTTTCAATCTACAGCCATCCTCTAGTATCAGAGGGGGAATTTATACTGAGGTTCAACTCCAAAGCTGATAAATTTCTACGTTATGTCAGAATGTTCTTTCAAATGCAAATGTGACTTCTTGTCTAACTGTGCAGCTTTTTAATAAACAGATGATCAGAGTTGAAACATGAACAGAGTTGTATCTTGTAGGACTCAATGTTTCTACCTTACCAGGTATGAATGGAAACTTACATTTACTCAGCTACTAAATCAGTAATGTTTGGAGATCATACTTACACGGCTACTGAATGTTATACGGTCCTGTAAGAGTGGTGCTACATTCCCAAAGTCCCGCATTTATGCCTAGGAGATAACTCTAGCACTAAGAAGGATTTTCTCTGATTGTGTTCAGAGGTCTGTAGAATAACCCGAGCAGACCCACTTCTCTCTCCCATTCTGAAGCCCATGACTGGCTCTCTGTGCTCATCACTACCCGAGAGAAAGCTAGGATATTACTGCCCCAGTGCTTTTGGCTCAGGTCTTGCAGAAAGAATCACTGACTATCAGCTAAGGCTGACTGATGCCTGAGAACTGTTTCTCTGCTTCTCACAGTAAAGCTGCTCCTTGCAGTTTGTCAGGGCTCCGTTTCGCGTTGTCTTCTGTACACGATTTTAATTATTTAAGGTGCTTGAATTTATGCCCAATCTTTGCATAAATTACTGAGTCCTCTAAAAAGACAAATTAAGATTCTGTGAAAGAGGTGGTTTTGTAAATCTGATTGAACCTTTGCTTAGATGGATATTTATTACTCAGGGAAATGAGTCATTAAAGACAATGCTGTTCACGCTCCCCCACCCCAACCCAAATAAAAATACCTTTCAGACTTTTAATTTTGACTAAGGTGTAGTGCCTGAAATAAATAATAGACTGGATGAAATGTAGGAAACAACAACGTTGTGACACCAACTTTATCAGTCAGTGTGTGAAGGTGGTCCCTCCGAGAGGAAAAGCAGAAGGAGTGGGCCCTGTGATTAGCTCAGCCTACTTCTGGGAGAGATTTTCCCATTGCAGTGAGAGGAAGGGAAAGCCAGGCAGAAACTACTGGTGAAGGACCCGGACATGAGGGTCTAGCAAGGACAGGAGAGCTAGAGCTTACATAATAGATCCATACCCAGAGCAAGTTGAATGTTGATGTATCCAGAGAAAGCTGTGGGGACCTGAACCGGTTTTCTCTGAACTTTTCAGTTAAGTGCTGGTCAGCATATATTTGTGAGAAACCTGCCTGGAGCTTAGGAAAGAATCACCCGAAAGTGCCAGATCATTCACATCCTTGCTGTCCCCAACCAGAGCAAAACAGTTCATAATTACTGGGTGTTGGGGTACAGTACTTAGAAAGTTACTGCTTAAATTGTGGGATGAAATTAGCCCTATATGATAGGTAGCTCTAGTCTCATCTAATAAAGTTTAAAAGCAAACCTGAAAAAGATGAAATTGTCTCTAAGTAACTTAAAACTGTGCTCTTGAATAAAGCTCAAGAATATTTATGGACATAAAACAAAATCTAGCACTAATCAAGTGTCTTAGTTACTTTTCTTGTTGCTGAGATAAAAAATATCCAACACCCATGAGTCAAGGGAGGAAAGGTTTGTTTAGCTCACAGTTTGCTGAGGTTTCAGTCCATAATCGGCTGGCTCCAAGGCAGGGTGGCACATGGCAAACAGGTATGGGACAGGAGAAACAGATCACAGCAGGCAGAAGGTAGCAAAGCAAGCAGGAGGCTTCAGCAGGTTCTTTCCACCCGTTTTATACTCTATCTAGACAACTGGGATTAGGGCAGTGCCAAAGCACTCACTGGACTGGTTTAGTGATTACACACCTTTAATCCCAGCATCATACACTCTAGATTCACTGACCTCTGAAAAAGTCCCACCTACGACAGCATGAGGCTTCATGGGGTGGGGACATCTAGACACAAGCCATCACTCAAGGTAAAATCATTAAGGCCTGGTATCCATTCAAAAAATCACCTGGCATGTACAGAAGTAGGAATATAACTAGTAATGAGTAAGATCAAAAGAAAAATCTGGGCATGGCAGCCCACACTTGTAAAACTTAGTACTCAGGACGTGGAGGCAGGAGGACTGCCAGGAGTTCTAGGTCAGCCTGGGCTACCTAGTGCATTCATGGCCAATCTGAACAACATAGTGAGACCCTGTCTCAAAAAAATACCAAACACCCCAAACAAAACAAATAAACAAAACACCAAAAGTGACATGGAAATTACATTTTGATAAAATTATTAGATAAAATTTAAATAGAAATGACAATGAATTCTATGAAGGCAAAGAATAGCATTGTAAGTATTTAAATAGAAGGCAAAGAATGAGCAACGTGAGTAGTGATGAGAAAGACATAAAAAACAAAGACTAATCGAATCCTGGAAATAAAAATGACAATATTTGAGACCAAAAAATACACTCAATGAGATGAACAGCAGATTGGATCCCACATAGCAAAAGATTAGTAAAGGAAGACAGCAACAGAGACAGTATCAAATGAAACACAAAGAAACGAGCATTTCAAAAAAGAAAGCATATCAGTAAACCGTGGTACAATCTCAACCAGCCTAATATACACATAAATAGAGCCCCTGAATGAGAGGAGAAAGAATGGACAGCAAAAGTGTTTGAAAACGTAGTGGCTGAGAAGTTTCCAAATTTATTTCCTAATGTAAATTCCAAAGAAGCTTAATGAACCTCATAACAAAATAAATTCTCTATACATGAACAGTCATACCAAGAAACATCATATCCAAATTGCTCAGAAGCAGAGATAAACATAAAACTCTGAAAAATCTTCCAAAAAAAGACACATTACTATAAAGGAATGAAGATAAAAGTGACAGAAAGCATCGTGTAAGAAAAAAAATGCAAATTGGAGGGATCTTTAAAGCACCAAAAGAAAAAAATCTGTTAAAAGTGTCTTAGGCTGTTTCGTGCTGCTACAACAAAACACCCAAGATAGAGGGATTTGTGGAAAACAGAGATTTATTTCTTACAGTTCTGGAGACTGGGGAGTCCAAGGCCAGGGGCCCATCCTTCCTGGTGAGAGCCTCCTTGGTGCAGTATCAGAAGGTGGAAAGCAGAGGGCACAAGAGCATGTGCACAAGAAAGGGAGAGACTGGACCCAATCCTCTCATCAGGAGCCCCCTGCTGCAGTAATGGAATGCATCCATTCACGTGAGACCCCTCATGACCTAATAACCCCTTAAAATTCCCTTTCTCAACACTGTTGCATTGAAGATTAAGCTTCGGGTGCATGAACCTTGGAGACACATTAAAATCACAGCAAAAATATCTTTTAAAACATGACATTTTTCAATCCTTTAAAAAAAATAACATTTTCTAAGGATATGAAAATTGAAGGACTTAGTTACCAGCAGAGCTGTACATCATGAAATGTTAAAATTACATGTATGAGGCCCTGGGTTCAATTCCCAGTGCAAAGAAAGAAAAAAAAATGTTAAAGCAAAACTGAGGGTAGACTCCATGGTATAGCACTTGCCTAGCATGTACAAAGCCCTGGTTTAATCTTGAGCATTATAACAGAAGAAAAACAGACCTGTTAAAGGAAAGTATATACAGGCAGAAGAGGGAAGCAATACTGGATCTCCTCAATAAGTGAGTAAAATGTGAGGCAAAAGCATAAAGACCAAGAAGAAGATGATGAAGTTATGCTATTTTAAGGTTCTTATAGTACATATCAAAAGCATGACATTGTTTGAGGGTAGTCTACACAGTATAAACATTTTATTATATAATAGAAAAACCAAAGAATTATTGCTAATTAACCAACAAAAGAGATAAAACGGAATCATTAAAAGTACCTAATTACAGGAACAAGGCAAGGATATCATCTCCCACTGCTCCTTTTTGGCATAGTACTGGGAATCCTAGCTATTGTAATAAGATAAGAAAAGGGAATAAAAGGGCTACAGATTAAAAGGAAAATGTAAACTTTTTCTCAGATGACATATTGTCTGTAGAAAATCACAAAGAATCCATAAAAATCTCCTGGAATTAATGATTTTAGCAAAGTTGTGGGGTACAAGGTCAAAACTGCTAAAGTAAATTGCCTCCTTACACTCTCATTGGATATTTGGATTCTCAAATAAAAACATGTTAGCATCCACTCTAACAACATATGTACAAGGTCTGTGTGAGAAAAACCACGAAACTCAGATGAAAGAAATAAAAAGAATGAGGACTGAGAGTGTAGCTCAGTGGTGGAGCACCTGCTTGTCCTGTGCAAGGTTGTGGGCTTCATTTCCAGCGCTGGGAGAAAAAAATCACTGAATAAATGGAAAGACATTCTATGTGCATGGATAAGAAGACTCAGCACTGTTAGGACGTTAATTCTTTCCAACTTCATCTACAGAGTCAACACAATCACAGAGAAAAAACCAGAGGCTAGCTGGGTGTGGTCGTGCATGCCTGTAATCCAGCATTCAGTACGCTGAGGCAGGGGGATCACTGCAAGTTCCAAGCCAGCCTGGGCTACCTAGTGAGTTCAAAACCAGCCTGAATTGTATAGCAAGATCCTGTCTCAAAAAACCAAAACCAAACCAAACAAGACACCCAACACAGAAATGATTTTATGGATATTAGTACACTGATTCTGAAGTTTATACTGGAAGGTGAAAGACTCTTAACAGCCAATACAATATTAAAAGAGAACAACAAGGTCAGAGGGCTAACACTACCCAACTTTAAAATTTCCTGTGAAGTTACATTAATCGAGACAGTGTGCAGTTGGCGAACTAGTAGACAAATATATCAATGCAACAGAAGATAGAGTCCTGAAATAGACACACTCAAATATGGTCAATTGACTTTTGACAAAGGAGCAAGGGCAATACAATGGAGAGAAGACTGTCTTTTCAGCAAATAGTGATGAGAAGAAATTGGACATCCACGTGTAAAAAAACAAAACAAAACTGGCAAGAATCTAGACCCAGGCATTATACCCCTCACAAAAATTAACTCAAAATTAATCACAGAGTAAAAAGTAACATGCAAAACCATAAAACTCTTAGAAGATAAGAAGAGTAAATCTAGATGACCTTTATGTGGCAATAGTTTAGACACAAGCCCAAATGCATGATCCATGAAAGAAATAATTGATATGCTGTGCTTCATTAAAATACAAAACTCCCACATGGCAAAAAGCAATGTTAAGAGAATTGGAGACAAGCCATAGACTAGGAGGAAACTTTTGCAGAAGACATATCTGATAAGGTTCTTTTTTGAAAGAAAAAAGCAATGAGTTGGGGGTCTCACTGTGTATTCCAGACTGACCTCAAACTCACAGGGATCCTCCAGGCCCCATGAACACTGAGATTATAGGCTTGTGCCACCATTCTTGGCTTAATAATGTTCTATTATACAAAAATATTCAAAGAATTCTTAAAATGCATCAAGAACACCCGAAACAGAAATTATTTTGTAGATATCAATACACTGATATGAACAATTAAATTAAAAAGTGAACAGAAGACCTGGACAGAAACCTTACAAAGAAGATACTAGGATAATAAATAAACTTACTGCTGTACCTCATATATCATTAAGGAAATGAAAATTAAATCAATAAGACATAGCAGACAGCTATTACATTGATCAAAATCCAAGACATCAATTCAATGCTGGTAAAGGTGTAAAATAACTAAAACCCACTCATTGCTGGTGGGAATTTCTTTAGAAAGTAAATGTACTCTTGTAAAATCCAGCAGTCACACACTTTTTGGTATTTACCTAAATGAGTTTCAAGACTTGGCTCCACAGAAAAACCTGAATATGAATGTTCATAGCAGCTTTATTCATAATTTCCAAAACTTGGAAGTAACCAAGATGTCCTTCAGCAGGTGACTAAATGAACTGTAGTACATTCAGACAATAGAGTATTATCTAGCAGTAAAATGAATGTGCTATCAGCCATGAAAATATGTGAGAAAACTTAAATGCATGTCAATGAAAGAAGCAGATCTGAAAAGACTACACAAACTCCTTACGCATGTGTTTGTAATGAGGCTGGGATAAACACACTTACAGTCCTATAAAAGCATACCCACGTATGATTATGTACAGGACATAGTACTTGCTGATAATGAATGACTATGTTATTGGTCTATGTGTTTACTGTGCTATATATATTCTAACATCTTTTAGAGTGTACTTACTCTAAAAGGTACTTACTCAAATGTTTGCTGTATAATAGTGTGACACATTATGGTGGTAGCAGCCTTACACATCTTGTTTTCTGGATCTCTTGATCACATCAAGAGGCCATGAGGAGTGATTGACCTATATACCATATAGGTCTGGGTAAGTGCACTCACTGATGTTCACAGTGAGGATGAAATTGCCTTATTAATCCCTTATGTTAATTGGTATGTGATTGCACAGGGCAAATTAAATGAGATACTGCTACATAACCATTACAGGGGCTAAGATGGAAGCAGCTGACTATACCAAGTATGGCGAAGATTTACATACAGGAACGGGAACTCTCTGTCATTATCAGTAGGAATGTAAAATGTTAGCCATTTTACAGTAAGATTTGGCTGTTAAGTTAAACATACAGCTAATATGATCTGGTCATTCCATAGCTAGTTATTTATCTAAGAAAATGTAGGTCCACATGTGGACTTGAATATGTACATGAATGTTTATGACAGCTTTATTTGTAACAGTCCCAAAGTAGGAATAGATCGACTGAGCATGGCAGCACATGCCCATTAATTCCAGTACTCAGGAGTCTGAGATAGGAGGACTGTTGTGAGTTCAGGGCCAGCCTGGGCTACACAGTGCATTCAACACCAGACTGGACTACGTAGCATGACACTATTACGAGAACAAAAAAAGAAAAGAATAGAAAAAGAAAGAAAAGAAAGGAAGAAAGATCCAGCTGCTCATCAGTAAGAGAATGCATAAGCAAATTATGATAGGCTGATGTGATGGGATCCTGCTCCATTAGCAGGGTACCAGGGAGTCACACAACATGGATGAGTCTCAAAATCAGGTTGAGAAAGAAGCCAGATACAAAAGAGTACATATTGACAGTGAAGCCCCACTTATTTACCTTTCTAGGAAGCTGAAATTATAGTGACAGATGAGCAGTTAGGTCATGCAGTGGGTAGGGGAGGAAGAGAGGGATTGTAAAGGGGTGTGAGGAAAGTTTGGGGAGCCTGGACATGTTTACTGTGCTCACTGTTCAACGGGTTCATGCACGCGTATAGATGCAAAAATTTACCACACTGGGTACTTTAAATATGGGCAATTTATTGCATGTTAATTATACTTCAGTAAAGGTATAAAACAGGAGGAATACCTTTTAGATTGCTATCCAACAGCCAAAACACACACCAAAACAAAAATACCCTTACTATGTGTAAATTAATCTGACGTATTCATTTTACTCTATTTCTTTAATTGAAATATGCTCTGATCATGATCCACTAGTTTGATTTTATAATTCACTACTGGTTGATACTTATAGTTGAAAACACGATTTCATTATTATTTTTGTTGTTGTTATTTTAAGACAAGGTCTTGCTATGCTGTCTAGACTGGTCTTGAACTCACTGTGCTGCCCAGGCTGGGCTTGGATTCATTGTGATCCTCTTGCCTCAGCCACCTGAGTTCTGGGATGACAGGCATGTGCCACCATGCCCAGCTTTGAAAACACTATTTTAAACAACATTGAATTTGATAAATCTTGCATGTCTATATTTGTTTTCCTGAGAAACCACTTTGAAGATACCAATATGTAATACCCAACCATTGTTAATTTCCTACCATTTTGTCTGTAATTAGGTATTGCTTATATTGTTCTTATGCTATTTTGTAAGTGGATGTCTGTTTGTTAATATGTTTTCCTTCTTTTATTTTAAAAATAAATTTTAAAAAATGAACAATATTGAAAAATGAACCCAAAACAGTCTCCTAGTTACACTGAGAAGCCACTCAGAGGAAATTTCTATATGTTTACCATTAAACTTTATCTTCCCTTCTGTTTAGGAAGCTGAGTAATATGGAACCCCAACATAATTAGGGATCCTAATCTTTGAAATTCTTGCATTAGAGATAGACTTCTCCCATCACCTTGTCACCATCTTCCTGCTGATTTGTTTGCCAGATTTTTCATTTTAAGATTTCACAATGAAAATTTTTCCGTGCTGACTCTAATCAGGAGAAATATCATGGAGAGCTTTAGGGGACCTGGGCTGGCTCCTGACCGCTCACTGATTGCTGACTGTCCAATTGCTAAAGTGGCCAAGGCCTTTGGACTTTACTAACCTGGATACAGTTGCTATTAGCTACCATTTCATAAAGGGAAACAAGCCAGCTCTTGCAGTGAACCCACTTTGAAATTTCCTGGAGAATTTACTTTCAGTTTTGCCTATGCACTGAGGAACATCCGGAAAAGGATCCTTCTTTAACAATTTTATTTGTACGTGGAATTTATATATATGAAACATTCATTGTAGGGATTTAGTACATGTACATAACACATGAAAAGGGATCCTGTTTGTTAATGTACAGTATATTATCTGTGATGACTGTGTCTGTGTACAACTGGACCCAGCAAAGAAGAGAAACCAATCATGAAGCTAGAGGAAGGAAATAGAGACCAAAAATAAAGACAAATAAATGGTGAAAGAAAGCTAGGCTTTGGATGGTCTCAATTCGGCTGTGAATTAGTGCTCCTGTACGCAACTTGATACTATGTACCTAGCGATATCTTCAATTACACATCTCTTCATATCACAGGAAGTGATGTAATTTGCAAATTAGGTCTATTTTTGTCCATACAGATTTTCATAAATTAATCTGGAACCAAAAGGCAATGAAATTCAGGCAGAAGTTTGAGTTGTCATTCCTGCCTTGGCTCTTTTCAACAGTGGCTAAAGACAATCAACTGAACAGCCACCCTTGTGTCCAAGACCTCTGCCCTCCCCATGGTTCCGGAAGAACTGGGGAAGTAGATGTGCAAACCAAGCCTTCTGGTACACTCAGGGACACAGGATGGCAAACAAGAGGTTAAATGCTTAGATTACAGTGGATTTAGCTCCCAAAACTTTACATTGAGATTGCGTTCTGATAAGTAGCAGCTGGGGATTGTAAATTCAGAATTTGAACAGTTTTGGTGAAGAAGAATCAGAAAGAGCACATAGATTTCAGTATGGAGTTCACACCTTTATTAAGGAACTAAGTGAGTCATGTCATGATAAATATTTGGGCCTTGGTATTAGGATAAAGCTTGGTTTAGATTCTGGTTTTGCTACCTCCAAGAACTTAGGAAATTTGCTTGACTTCTCTGAAATGTGGACTCTTGTTTAGAGTAGACATTAGTCTGGGTGTGATTTTGCTCCCCACCCCCAGAACATTTGGTAATATCTGGAGACATTTTTGACTATCATGACTTGGGGCCATGGGTTGCTATTTGTGTTTAGTGGATAGAACCCCTGGATGCGAACACCTTGTTGTGCAGTGGTAGCCTCCACACAGCAAAGAAGTATGCAGCCCACAATGTCAAGGAGGCCAAGGGTGAGAAACCCTGACTTAGAGATAATGTTCATTTCACAGGATCATTTCAGTGTGGTAAATTGTAGGCCAGATTCTGGAAACTCAGGAATCATCCACATCTGTGTTGAGTTCAGAAAAAATCCCTAACAGTACCTGAAGTCCGTCCACCGGTTAGCATAGGTCTAGCCAAGTGGTTAAAAGTGCTGGCTTTGGAGTGAGCCTGCCTGGGTCCAAATCCTTTTTCTACTATTTACTACCTCTGTGTCCTTGGACAAGTTACTTTACCTCACCCAACTTACCTATAAAATGGGTGATACCTGCCTCATACAAAGGTTTCAAGACATGCAAAGGACTGATCAGCATAGTGTAGCAAGTGCTCGACTAATCTTTGTTGTTATTATAAGGGGAGTAGTTATACAGTGAATGCTGAGTGGGGTTCTGGCTTTAATAAAAAAAAGTCTGAAATTTTTGACATGGAATTTGAAGGCGAACACAAACCAAACAGAAATAGAAAACTCATGGAGCAACAGAAGGTGCATCAACCCACTGAGGACCCACTATGAGCTTCCAGGCAAGGTGTCAGTTGTTTATAAATATCATCTCCTTGCCTCCTCCCCCATCTCGTTGAGGTGACTTTTACCAGCCTATTTCAGTCTCATCCTACCGGTAGTAGGCTCACAACAGTTAGATTAACTCACACACCCGCTAAGGGACAAAGCTGGAGCTTTGGATCCTGGTATGACTCTAGCCTGTGTTTTCGTGGGCTAAAATTCAGATACACTACTGGGAGAAAATTCCCAGAATATAAAACATTCAACTAGCTGGGAGTTTGCTGTATTTAAGGAAAGGAAGACAATTTTAAAGCCAAGCCCCTCTCTCTCTTGCCTGCAACCATGACCTGGGTTATGTGCAGGTGAGACACGAGGAGCAGAGTCCTGCTGACGGGAGCCATCCGTGCTTTCTTCCAGTGGCAATTGCTAGGAACAGTGAGGTCATTGTGTGGTGCCAGGGCAGCGTAAAACCACTCACAGAGATGAGTTCTCGGAAGGTGGCCTGGTGGCTCAGAGCACGCCTGTGAGCTGTTGGGTTACTCAGCTGGTGAGTAGAGATCTCACCATGAGGAGAGGCCATCTAGAAGCTTTTTGAGACACCTCTCCTCCTACCAAGTGTCTCTCATGAGGGGGGTATGTGTGTGGTGAGATAGAACCACAAATTCATAAGATTTGGGAACTAATGAGCCAGTAGAACGAGGAAAAGATTCTCGTGGATGGTTATGCAAAAAGATAAAATAAACAGAGACAAACTTAGTGTTGCATGATAGGTGTACTGGGGGGTCAGTGCCTCAGGAGGGGCAGTGACAAAGACACTCTGAGCCAGCCACTCTTTATTGGGTGCATAAATAATTGGAGGATTATCGGATAACTCAGAGGGTGGCGGTGCCTTATGCTAGTGAGGACCTCTATATTGATGAGGATAGTGGGGAGAGATGGCAGGTTAAGGAGTTTGTCCTTTCCCAAAATGAAACCCTATTTTTATTACTACTGGGTTCTCAAGGAACCAGGATGTCTTCAGCTGATGTAATCTTGCCCTGGGCATCACAGCATCACCAGATTGTTGAGGCTTCTACTGTGACCTGAGGCACATGGAGTTCTGGCCCTGTATACCACAGCCTGCCCGCAGGGTAAGACACTAGGCCTCCGGCAAGCCCTCATTACAATTTAAGTATGAGATTTTTCCCCAACAAGTATATAGAACGGTCGTCGACAGATGGTGCCTCCTACCCCTAAAACAATAGCTCTGTTAGATAAGAGTGAGAATGTTGCTGGAATCAGCTAGAGGCCCAAATGTATCTCAAGACCGGCAGTATGAAGAGGTTGCACCATTAGCCCTCGGGCCTGCAGCTGTGAAAAAAGTATTACTACATGTGTTTTTTGGATTTCTTGAGGGTCCCCTTCACCCCTTCTGGCACTGGAGGGCATCACACACTGCTCAGGTGCCTTCCCTCCCTCAAGCTAGGACTTTTGCAGGCTTCAGCTTTGCCACTCACTGTACAGATGATGGATCTGGAGGCCAGGACCCCAGGCCACACCCACTGGGTAGCAGTGGAGGAGCACAGAACAGGCTGCAAGGCCTCAGAGGCACGGTTTGCCCTGTGTTCTGTGAAAGGCTTTGTTCTTTCCAGGCAGAAATGCTCTCACAAGTTCACTAACCTGGTTGTTTAAATATAGGAGAGGAAACAGATGCTGGCTGGGCGGAAGTCCCTGAGACAGCAGGGCTAGAGCTGTGGCTTCCCCAGGCTGATAAGAGCAAGGGGTGGGCGGGTGGGCTCCAAGCGCAGCCTCTGCTGATTTGCTCTGGGGCCCTCCTGATGGACAGTAGCCATCACCATCAGAACTTGGCTCCTCTGCAAGCTCCTCCCCTTGACTGTCAGGGAGGGGGTTATTTTTAAACTGATCTTTGTGACTTCCCTTTAGCTTACTTCCTATTCTCCTTTCTCAAATACACTGAAAGCAGCCTTCTGCCCAGGCCTCCAACTCTAGCAGAGCAGCAGCCTGCCAGGCCCTGGGAAAGGAGAGCTGCTTGTATATGGGCAGTGTCAAGGCTGAGGAGGAGGCCAAGGGCACTGTCTTGGCAGGCAAAGCACAGGCCTCACTGATCTCTTGACAGGATTGAGCAGAGGCCTCTCAAACTTGGGCTCAGGTCCTGGCTCAGAGTGGGAGGACCCCAGCTCAGTCACTCCAGAACTGTGTGGCCCATCCTGCACCATTCAGATAAATGGTAGGAACACCACTGTGGCATCGCCCAGTCAACCCTCCAGGGAGCTTTTCTCTCTGGACCAGGCTGTGCAGACCTTGTCCCTCTACTCTTGCGGTTCTGGAGAGCATGTCGGGCTGGGCACGCTGGCAGTATCCTCAAATTGTGTTGTGCATGAATCACAGCCACAACCCTACCCCCTCCACCCACCACTGCAAAGCTGGGGAGATGAGCTGACGCCACTGTGACTCCCAGGGGCTTCCCTAAGCCACAGACTCTGGCTCAGAGGCTTCCTCGGAGCTCCTGTAGCAACGTCTGGCTCCCTCCAGTTCCCAGCCTTCACAGGAACATTCCAAGTGCAGCCAGTGCCCAAAGTCTGCCCGGAACAGCCAGTGCCCATGACCTCTGGTGCAAGGGATGCTTTAGCTTCTCTTTCTTTGTCATGCTGGAAGGACACCAACAGAGTACCCAGTTCCCACCAGAAAACCTGAAACTCTGTTCTCTCCTAGCCTCTTTGCTCCATTAAACACCCAGAGCCATACAGGGTACTGTTTAGGAAACTGGTGCTTCCTCTCAAAAGTAAAAGAAAACAGGCTCCATTCTTAGTAGGTGGGAGTCCTGGCTGAGGAGCCCCTGTAAGGCTGGGCAGGAAGAGCCAGTCTGATCTCCCTCCACAGTAACCATCCATGTGATGTTCAGAGAATTCTTTCCAGGTTAGCATCTACAGCAAGAAGTCCATTTGATCTAGAGATTCCCTCTATAGGGGAAGAGCTGACTCCAGCTTGCTTTTCTATTGAATTCCAGATTCTAAACTCTCAACCTCTGTTAGTCAGCTGTGGACATGAGCAAAACCTAGTTTTCAAGGCATCTGTTGGATGAAATGAGCTGCTCTGGGCAGTGTAACACAATCGAGCTTGTTACTCACTACCTGATGCCAAGCCTGGCTCTAGCCTGCACTAACAGTGCAACTTGGGCAACTACTCAAACTTGTTCAACATCCATTTCCTTATCTGCAAAAAGCAGATGTGATGACAGCGGTAGATTCCATGAGAGGGCTCCACCGAGCATCAGGGGAGAGCCCGTGACAGAGCTTCCCAGGGTTGATGGAAGGTCTGGTGATGCATAGTGCCAAGCTCAAGAGGGGTTCTGTACTGTAATATTGTATTACTGCACACAAACTTCGCTCGCTGGCTCCTGAGTTTAAAGAGGTGTGACTTGTTTGAGTGTGGCTTTAAGGGATATGCACCCATCCATATGAACACACAGCCACAGTGGGGTGGGGCTGGGGCAGGGTCTCGCTGTTCAGTTTGGGCTGGCCTTGAGCTCACTTTGTAGCCCAGGCTGGTCTCGAACTCGCGATGATCCTCCTGGCTCAGCCTCCTGAGTGCTGGCATTAGGGGGGTGTGGTTTTTATCTTACTAAATCTACTTCTTTGGGTCTTCATTGTCATCTGTGGAATGGGGAGATGGACTTACTATTTCCTAAGATCCTTCTCAACTTTACTACACAGATTTTGTTTTGTTTTCAGTGCTGGGCATGGAATCCAGGGTTACTCTACATGAGCTGTATCTCCAGCACTTTTTATTTTTTATTTTGAGGCAGGCTCTTACTAAATTGCCCTAGAATGGCTCCAGACTTACGATCTTTCTTTGTCAGCCTCCTGAGTAGCTGGGATTACAGTTGTATGCCACCATACCTTTTATACCTTTTATACACAGACTGTAACATTAAAAAATGCTATGTCACTGGGAGTGTGGCTCAACAACAGAATGCTTATGTAGCATGTATGAGGCCCTGGGTTCAATCCCTGGTACCAAAGAAAAAAGTATATCTATAAAAAGAATTGCATAAGTCCTTTCCTTTGGTCAAGACACAGCAAAGCCTGGGCATTGTGTAGCTCATACCTATAATCCAAGCTCTTGGGAGGCTGAGGCAGGAGGATTGCTGTGAACTACCTAGTGAGAACCTGTCTCAAAAAAACAAAAAGAGAGAGAGGGAAGAAAAAGACAACAGAGATAACCCTTGGGAAGTAAAAAGACAGGACTATTGTGGGGGTTTAGATCTGGAGACCTAAACCAAGGCCTTTTGGCTGTTTGTGGGTTACTGTTTGGGCTTCACCCCATACCCTGCTCCCTGAGGTTCTTGGGTCTTTCTCCCACAGCCCCTTCGCACACTTCCCGCAGCCCTGCCCTGCCCAGCAGCTACCCTTCCCTCCCTGCCGATGTTTCCAGTTTGAAGACTGCATGGAGTTCACGATGGCCACTTGTTCCATTTGCTGAGAAACAACAGCCAGCATTATTGGCAGGAAATGGAGACGGTGCCAATTCTAGGATCACACAAAAAGCCCTAGTCATGGGCACTGAGTGGGGATGGGGGTTGGGAGGGAACAGGCTGGACTATTGCGGTGATCTAGAGTTCTGTTGCCCCCGAAGAAGTCATGGTCACTGAAGCAGCGTCTGTTTCTCTTTCCTTGGGGAATAGGCAGAGCGGGCCAGTGGGACAGTCATCTTGGGAGGATGAAGTCAGAATGAGATACTATCTCGGCGGCCTAGGCATGATTGGAGAGCCTGGCTCTGTGGCTCAGACCTAAGGCTAAATCTCAACCTAGAGCAAGTTCTTTTTCTTCAGCCCTTGTACATCTGAAAGGATTCCAAGGCTAAGGAGAGATTAGAAGATCTTTGGTATTTAGGGTCAAGAGCAAATACAAATAAAGAAAATGCGAATTAGTGTGGGGCCGCCTGTGCCCCAAGGCCTGTCATGCAGCTGTTTCTGCAGTAGTTGGCTGGAATGTTCTCCCTTTGCTACGTTCAGCTACCTTCATTCCCTGCATAGAAGGCAACCCCGTGACTAGTGCTGAAAGATCTGCCAACCCCTCCAGAAGGAATAATCCATCAGAGGTGGAAACTCCGATTATTGCTCTGGATGCTCTGGCTCTTGTGAGCCAGAGAGAGCTTCACTTGCTGATCTGGAGGGCCAGTGGCCACACAGCACTTAGGGCCAGCGACCTAGCAGTCTGGTTGCTTGAAACCTGCAATGTCAGACCCGAGGCTGCCTTCCTTCCAGGCTCATAGAGGAGCAGAGTGTGCGGGCTGTTGGGGAGCCTGCCAGCAGGCCTTGTCACCTTGTCAGGTCACTTGCTTTGTGGCAAGTGTGGAGTGGGGAGAGGAGGATGCCACTGCCTCCCCACAACCCCTTTGGAACATGCAGAAAGATTTTCCTGTACTCTCCATCTGCCAAACACCTGGTAAAAAACTGGCTGAGCACTGGAGAGGCCCTGCTGGGGAAACGTGGCCCCGTGTTCCTTTTAATCGCCTCAGGTGCCAGAAGGTCATTCCTTTAGAAACAGTTTCAAACAAGAAAGATGCAGGGTGTTCTGAGACACACTGGCACCTGACCATGAGCCCCTTTCTGCAGCAGGTCGGGGTGAGAGCAGAGCAGGACGGGTCTGATGCCCAGAGGAGAAGCACAGGTATGCACGCTGTGCAGGATGTCAAATGGCTCCAGGCATCCCTTAGCAGTGCTGTAGGTCTGGAACAGCATTACTGGTGTGGTCAGGTAACAGTCAGCACCTACTACTGGGCCAGTCAAGGGGCGCGAGCACTGCTGCAGAAGGAAGGGCAGACTGTGCATTTGGGGGTGGAGGGCAGGGTGTTCATCTGGAAACTCAGAGAGACAGGGATCAGAGTGAGAAATGAGCCAGCAAGGGGACTGGCTGGCCAAGAAACTTGGCTCCCTGTTCGAGTTCTGACCTTGGACTAGCCACTCTGGCATCAGTTTCCCCTGGTGCCCCATCCTGCCTCAAATCCATTGTGTGCTAAACACTGCACCCTGACACTGATCAGGGGCAAGGTCAATGGTGAGAGAGCAGGGGCCATGTGCCAGGCTCAGTGGCCAGCGAGGGCTGCGGTGGTTCTGGGTCCTATAGATATAGCATGAATACAATAAGCAAGAGGCTGGGTGTGGTGGCACACACTTGTGATCCCAGCGCTCGGGAAACTGGGACAAGAGGATGTGCTAGCCTGCCTGCGCTACATAGACATTTCAAGGCCAGCTTGGACTCCAAAATAAGACTGTCTCAAAAAGTTAATCATCAATCAATCAATCAAAAGACAAGCAAGAGAACAGAGCAAAGACAAAGAATAAAGAAGCCCTGACTGCGAAAGCAATAAACAGTAATCCCGACTGTAGGTCAGTGACAGGGTGCTGCCTTGCATTCAGTGCAAAGCCCTAGGTTTTATGCCCATCACTACTACTACTAGTAGAAATAATAATAATAAATAGTGTGAGATGATGACAAATTCATGTGTAATCGCCTGTGTAGGGATTCCCTTTATAGGGGAATCACAGAGATGAGATGATGAAATGGGTGGGGTAGGTAAAATGGGGAAATCACAAACTGGTATGTAAATGTGAGATGCTATCTCTGAGAGTCCTTCAACTACACCCAAATAAGACAGGGTCTTGCTAAGTCAACAAGTTGCCCAGGCTTGGCTTGAACTTGTGATCCTCCTGCCTCATCCTCCAGCACGTTGGGATTATGGGCCCACACCTGGTTTCTCATGTGATGTTTTCCATCTGTATTGGTTTGATATTGAAAGTAAAAAACACAAAACCTTTCAGTTGTTGAGGAAGAGGTCTTCCTATATCTCTCCTGATTTCTCACTGAATACAGATATGGCCAGTATTCCTGCAGGCAGCGAGGAGAAAGCCCTGACAGTAATACATGATATACGTTCACCTAGAGCTTATTGCTGCTCTCCTAGGTGCCAGGCCCCATTGTAGGGTCTTGGTGCTCTTGGGACAAGGAGAGTGGGAGGGGGACACAAAGATGAGTAAGGTCCAAGGTTTTATCCGGGGATTTTACTATCAAGTGGCAGGAGCCATCGTGTAAATAAATGACTCCAAGATAGTGACCATTCTGAGGGGATGTTTCCTTGCTGTGGCTGACAGGGATGCCCCAGGTGCTAGACTGAGAACTTTTCCCCAAAGGCGGGAGGGGAGCTTCCAGTCTCTTCATTTTTTTCTTTTGCCCAAATGGGTGATGTAAAATGTGTTTCTGTACCCCCTGTGGGAGAAGAAAGTCCTCGCCTCCCTGTCACGGAGGAACTAACGAAATCCTTGTGTGACGAACTAGGCTAAAGGGTCAGGCAACATTGGCCTAGAGTAAAGAGTGGTGCTTCTCTGGATGTCAGGTCTAAGTACTTACTATTTATGCCTTGCATCTTTTTAAAAAGGATCTGGAGGGCTGGAGGTACAGCTCAGTGGGCTAAGTGCTTGCCGCTGAGCACTAGGGCCCTGAGTTCGATCCCCGGTCCCGGAAAAAAAAAAAAAAAAAAAAAGGATCTGGAGCTACTCAAATGAACAGAGCGTAGCGAGCCTTGGGGACACCTATCTGTAATCCCAGTGCTCTACGAGGCTGAGACAGGAGGATTGTAAGCCGGAGCCTGGCCCAGGCAATTTAGTGAGACTCTGTCTCAAAATAAAAAATAAAAAAGGTCTGGGGATGCAGCTCAGCAGGAAGGCCAGGACTTCAATTCGTTGTGCCACAAGAAATAAAAACAAAAAACTTAAAAAACTGACAAAATAAGGAAAACATGGCATGACAAAGTCAATAAAACAACAGGAGCCAACGAATGAGACAAAAACATGTAAATTTCTAGGAAACCTAAGCAAAACCTCACTCAGCTGCCCAGGTGCCCATGCAGAAGCTGTCCCACTAACCAGAGGAAGCAAGCAAGCTAGTTTATTCAGAGAAACAATTTCTTTTCCAACACTACACTTCTCAGAAATTGATCTTATGAAACTTTGTATAAGGAGCATAGTCATACCGTCTCCAATTATGACAAAATGCTGAGACATATTTCCTGGGACAGTTTTCTGTATTAACGTTTAACGAAGCGCAAAGGGAATGAGGCTGTCTGGGAAGGTATTCCAGCAGGGAACTAACAGAATGTGGTTTCCCAGTGTCGCCCGTCCTGGGCTGAACGCAGGGGGAGTGAGCACAGGGAAGGGCTTGCTCGCCGCCCTCCGCGGCCTGGCACAGCCATCTTAGCAGAGCACCGACAGCAGCTGCAGTGTGCTCCATAATGCAAAACGTGCTTCTCCCGAAGGCCAGCCCCACCCATACTTCTGGTGCTCCTCAGTAGGACACGGAGGAGTTGCTGCCTCAAAGAGCAGATAGGTTCTTGTGTTGAGAGGTTCTTGTGTCGATCACTGAAAAGAGCCGGGGCTTGAAGCCAAGAGAGTCTTGGGTTTGGGTCCATTTGCTCTCTGTGTGGTTCAGCCCGAGTTCCCAGTTTGCACCAGGCCTTAGTTTTCTTGTGTGTGGAATGAACCTACACATGCTCCTATAAGGTTGGTAGAGAATTATAGATAAGACATGTAATATACCCAGCAAGGTACCCAGCACCTTTTCTTTAGCATCTGTCACTGGTGGGTATTAGGGTAACAATTAGGGATGGAGAGGGGAAAACATCATCAAAGCAGCATGACCTCTGCTATGGACGAGGCTTTGCATTCCAGTTAAGGAGCCTGTTACATTTTTAGGTATAAGTTTAAAAGGAAGGAGGCCAGGATAGGGCACTGCTATAAACATTCATGTTGGCAGTTGCTCTAGCTGGAATTTATTCCTACACCTGCCAGCATTAGAGGCCCGGGGAGTGACATCAGGATCCACAGGTGTGAACAAACTCAGGGCTTAGGCTTAACTACTGTGAGTAGCACACGGGAGCAGGGCAGGGCAGGACAGGCTTGGCGTGGATGGCTGAGCCTGAGGCTGTGATGAGGAGCAGGGTGGGTTGTAAAGAAACCCGAGCACTTTCAGAGAAATCATGGACTCCAAAAGACAGGAAACGCTTCAGAAAAGGCCTGGAAAATGACCAGTGGGGCCTGTGTCCTTCAAAAGAGGAGGACAGGTCAGAGGTCACGGGGGCCAAGGGAAGGACTACTAATGTATACACGGGGGTAGGTAAAGCTCTCAGTGAGATTTCCTACTGGCAAATCTCTGTCATTACCAGCTTCTTTGCCTTCACCTTAAACCAGGAGAGCAGCGTCAGGGCTCCCCACCTTAATAGTGCTTTTTGCCATTCTGAGCAATCTGCCGTTTCCTCCTGTGCGAGATGCGGTTAATAATACCTGCTGTGTGGTGCTACTGTTTTGATTTACCGAGATGGAGCGTGTCAGGAGCTTCACACGCTATAAAGCAAAATAAAATCTTTGTTGGAACATTCATAGCTTTGAAGGATGAATCTGCGTTTCAACATTTTTAAGTCAGGAAGATTGCATTCAGTACTGCCCAGAAATATTTTTTTTTCATTTTAATTTTTACTTTGTGAGATAGGCTCCGCCAGGTAGTTCAGGCTGTCGTTGAACTCATTGTGTAGCCCAGGTTGGCCTTGAAATTGCAGCGATCCTCCAGCCTCACCTCCTGGGCCTTTTTGTTTGTTTGACAGAGTCTTGGTAACAGCCCAAGTGAACTTTCTGTTCTCCCCGCTTCAACTTCCTGAGGAGCTGGGATTACAGGCTCGTCCCACCATCCTTGCTCTGGAATTTGCTATGGGATTGGGCTGGATTTAGGCTCTTCTTTGTTCCCCCTTCGTTCTCCACATGTTTAACTGTCTGTACCATCTGAAGTCGCTGGCTAAGCAGTGTTCCAAGTTCAAGTTCTCCTTACCTCTCATTTTCTTTATCAGCAGCAGCCTGGGTCCCAAGAGGCAGTGGAAACGTGCTGCCATCTGGTGGCCACTGCTAAGCATAACGCTTAACGCGGACACAGGAATAAGCCTTTCACCCTTGAAGCTCATGCTACTTCCCAAGACTTAGCTAGTTGCCCAGAATCTGGAACGTTAGAATCAACCGCCCTCTGCATCCTCTCTTGGCCCTGGAGTGTGTGTGGGTTGGGCAGACAAGTCGCAAGCACCTGGAACAGTTCCCCTTTCCTGGGCCAGGTGTACTGAGGCTCGTGGTGAAGGAAGGTTGACCTGATCACCCAGGCCTCGCCCTCCCACCTCTACCCCCAACGCCACCCCCACTCCAGCTTCCACGTACTCAGACCTGAGACCTTGTGAGTCAGCAGGAGTGGTGCAAGTGTCTGGGCTCCGGAAAAGAAAGCCCTGGGGACACTGGCTCCAGATCAGCACTTGGAGGAAGCTGTCTGGAGGGCGTCTGAGCTCTTCCCTATGGCCTGACAGAGAGGCAGAGACAGGAAGTTGGCAAGGGAGAGCATGCAGAAGGCAGCCTCTTTCAGGACTGATCCTGAACTCTGGTCTTTTCTAAGCCTCTGCTGTTGGCCGACAAACACAAAGCTCTTTAAAAATACAAAGGTTTGGGGAAGTGGGGCTGGGGCCAAGAGGAAGTGAGCAAACTGATTTTGTGTGAGTCTGCCAGCAGCCATCAAATCAGAGAGAGAGAGCCCTAGGTGGCAGGCACCATCCTCTGCCCACCTGACGCGCTGTCTCAACAGCTGCCTGCGCCAGTTCAGGCCTCCAGAGGGCCTTTCCCTGGGCTCCCGCTGTCACGGCACCTTGCTGTTAATGGAGACGTGCATTTGAAGTTTTCTAACTTTTCCTGAGAAGTTGCAAAATATCCAGTGAATTGTCTCTCTGACTAGCCTTTCTGGGTGTTAAGTATAGCACTAAGGGGAAGGTGCTGTCAATGCTTGGCCTTGCCCAGCTGCTCCAGGCCCAAGTAGTTCTAGGCCAGAGTTTGGGACCCGCGAGGCCTGTCCTCAATATTCCAGTCACTTTTCCTGTGATTCAGGCTAAAGAGACACACGCCCCAGCCCTTCCCTCTTCACAGTGACCCTAGCACTGGGCCAGGCCCCACTTTCTCTCTCCGGGGCTTGCTGGGGTGAGTTTTGGTTCTTTTAGTAGAACTGAAAACAGCTAAGGCTTTCCTTTTAGATGAGAAAAACTCTCTAACCACAGTTCCTCTATAATTTACTTCATGATTTAAAAATTTATTTCCATAAACTTGGTTTCATAAATGGTTTTCTTTCTGGCCCAGAGCTCCCCAGGAAGCCCAGCCCACAGCAGCCTGCTCACACAATCGTATGGCCCTGCTGTCTCTTTCTAACTCTGAGCAGCGGGTTTATGCATGTGGTCTGTTCCTGTAAGCCTGCTGGTCATATTCTTTTCCAGAGCAGAGAATACTGACCCTCTACTGATATTGGTCAATTGACAACATCAAACTCAGGGACTCCTTGTCCTTGTGAAAACTTAATATGGCCATTCATGTGTTTATGCTCTTACTGAAGGTTGTTGTTTGGAAGCCTGAAGCCAGGAATGCCAGCTCTGTCAATTCCTAGCTGTGTGACCTTGGCTAAGTTATTTAACTTTTTTGAATCTCAGCTTGCTCAGCAACAATATCTTTTAAATCTGGGAATATTGGATGAAAAAAAGTGAATAAAAAATGTTTAACACAGTAGCTGACATCATGAAGAGTACTTAACAAGTTCTAGCTGGTTCCTTGTTGTCTTCATATACAGTGCCAGTTCCACGCCACCTGACTCAGAGGTGCTTTCCTATTTATTCACTTAGGAAAAATGTCCTGAGGTTCTTGTTTCTGTCAGGCATTGTAATAGGGTTAGAAATACAGAAATGAAGTGATGGTCTCTGCGCCCTAGAAACTTGTAGGCCAACAAGGGTGGGGTCGGCACAATTAGTACAATGGAGACCCAGAGGAGAGGCGAGTCTGGCAAGTTTTCCTCAAGGTCCTGTTTGAGAACAGTTGTGGAAGGAACATGTTTGTTTTCTAGGTGGACTGGTGAAGAGGGCTCCAGCCAGGATAAGAGGGGGTGTGCACAGGGGAGGGGAAGTGAAAGAGAATGACTCCACCCTGCGCTTTGTTTGGCCTGGTGGAGCTGGTCTCTATGGGACAAGCACAGGGTAGGAGCCTGCAGAGACCTTATCACCTCGGGGTTCCTAATGAAAGCCATTCCCACAAGCCTGGCCTTAAGCCTGAGGTGGAGAGCAAGTGGTTTTTTAAGCAGGAAAGGGCCATGTTGGAGTTTCCTGAAGATCACTCTGGTGATCTCAGGTTGTCTAAGGAAGCAAGTTAACCAAGGGTGGCTGTGGGCTATGGGTGCAGGTGGCACAGCAGGTAGATAGGGTAACCTTTGGACTGGGTCTCTTTCTGTTTTGTTCACCAGACTAGCTTTTGGTTTTCAATCTAGAATAAAGAGGGACATTGAGGGTCCACCCAGAGTGTTACCAGCTTCTGGGGTTCTGGAAATTCCTTCCAGAGATTCTTTCTAGGTTCTTGTCTTGAACAAAGAATTGGAAAAAAACAATTACAAAATGTAGCGATGGTTTACATGTATTCAACATAGGGAAGAATCATGTTCCACAGAGCAAGTGTGAGGCCAGTTAAAAGTGGGAAAGGCAGGACTCTCCACAGTGTGGGGAGTGGGCCATTGTGAAGTGCAATGGACAAGAGTTTAATGGCACTCACAGACCAGGTGCCAGATGCAGGCCATCCTATCAAAAACCTGCTTGACTTTTCATGAGAACTGAACAAGCATTCTCTAGTTGGTCCCAAGTGCAAAGCTTTGGGAACTTTTTCTATGCCTGTTCTGGATTTCTATGACTGACAAGTCATGCCCACTTGCCCAGCCAGTTTGCCATGCCCTAATCTCCTATCTCAGTAGGCCCAAATGAAAAGTGACTATGGAAACCCTTCCCTTTATCTCTCAAAACACTTTTGAAGCAGTCCTGGGTTCTGTCTTTTCAGAAAACCTTGAGGAAAATCTGCCCTTGTTCAGAAAAGAGAAAGTCCCTAGATATGTGCAGAGACTTCTGAAAGTATGAGTCCCAGGTGGGGAGAGGTGGCTCTGCTGGTGGCCCCCATGCAGCCCCTGCTCGTCCTCTGTCCAGTGCGTTATTCTCTCAGGGGAATGGTGTTTTGTTGTGTTCAACACTGAGCTCCATACTTGGTTTCTCTAACTCAGCCAGGGTGGCTGGTTCTCAGAGAACCCACCTGAGTACCAATAGGAACCACCAGGAAAAGAATCTGAGAGTACAAACTGTGCATCAATAAGTTCCTAATGAGGCCATCCATTTCTGGTGGGCTGCCCCCACCACTTAGGCACTGTTCCTTCTACTTCTGCCACTCTTCCCCTCCCCTCAGCTTCTGGGTCATGAGTACATATGGGCCGCCATCTTTTTCCTTTTCCTTTTCAATGTAAGGGCTGCTCATTACCCGACTGACACTTCTGTCCTGCCGCCAGGCCACTTCATCCGTCATGGATCCCCCAGGTTGGGCTGCAAGCTAGGTTTGGGAATGCCAGATCCCTCTAGGAAGCTGCCTTTTAATTGTGTAAGTACAACATCCAGGCAGCATGGCTCATCCCTACTAGGGAAGGCCTTTGTCTCACATAAGGCTGCTTGGTGCTAGTCAGTGTTTAGGAGAAGAACAGAGAATTTCTACAGTGACTAACTATGCTTCTGATAGCTGTATGATAAGACAGGTGTTTCTTTTTCTGGTCAGGGATATAGCTCAGTGGCATAAGTGCCTGCCTGGCAAGCTCAAGGTCCTGATTTTGATTCCTGGTACCAAAGAAAGTAAAAATAAATAAATAAAGGCTTTTTTTCATGCAGTTTGGTAGAAATTCCTTTTAGTAACTTCCTCCTCTGAAACAGAGCTGAAGAAAGCATTTGTGCAAGAAATGTGTGAGAGGCCACAGAAGAAGCAGACAGAGCTTTTCAAGTCCCAGTGTACATAGTAGGCACCAGAGAGACTCTTAGGACAGTGGAAACGCAGAGAGGGTTGCCTTTCTCCACCGCCACTTTTTCCTGTACTAGAAATTGAACCCAAAGCCTTCACACTCAACTGCACTAGACTCCTTCAAACATTTTTTTGTAATTTATGAGTGCCTTCTCACTAAGTTGCTAAACTGTCTGAGCTGGGCTTGAACTTGTGATATTCATGCCTCAGGCTGCCAAAGTGCTGAGATCACAGGTGTGCACCACCACACCTGGCTGAGAACTGCCTCTTATGTCTGAGGCACTTGCTTGAGGAGAAGTGACATGTGTGGGACATGTGAGTGCAAGACTGGTCAGGCTGTTAGCAAACTGGGAAACAGCAGGGGATCAGTGGGTGACGTGAAAGCAGAACTAAGAGGACCTGACAGCCCCATGTGCCCAGGTATCTCTCTCAATGTCCCACAGACACTGCTGGGTAGAAAGCACCAGAACAGCACTGCTGTTATTGCTGAATTTTATTTTGGCTGTGCGTACATAGATGTTTAAGGTAAAAGTTACAAACCCTCCTGTTCCCGTTGTGGGCTTGTGTCCATCCGTTCCTTCTTGCTGTCTCTAACATGCCTTGGTTAAAATTACTTCTGTGGGCAGCACTGAGAAGCACCTGAACCAAATAACAATTGATTCAAGTGTTTGGCTTCCAGAAGTTGGTGACCGGGTAGGCAGCTTTGATAAGGGGTCTGAACCCTTGTACACGTTCTTGTGAGGCAGGGCTGGGGCTTGGGGCCTGGGGGGCAAGAGGCTCGGTGTGTGCTGTACAGTTATGTGTGCACATAGTCTTTATTCTTTCTGCATGACTGGTTATTGTGCTGTTGCTTCCTCAAACAGGTTTGACACAGACCAGTTGTCAAAGTGAGGGCCTGAGACTTTGCTGGGAGTTTGGGCTGAGAAGGAGAGGTAGAAGCTCAGGGTGGTGCTGAGTTTTGTTCTCTAAGCAAAGAATCTTTGCTTGTCCTTTTGACAAAGGATCTTTGACACAAAGGCCGCTTCCTGCAGTGTTCAGTAAGGAGTCTATAGCACTTGCTATGATGTCCTCAGAAGGAATAAGTTCTGGCTAAGGTTAGGGGCTGCTACCAAAGCCTACTTCTTGTTCTTCTGCTTTTTCTGTTTGTCTTCTTGTCATGGGGTCTTTTGGCTAAGCAAGCAGAAAGCAGGCATTTATTTTTTATTTTACTTTGTGAGATTTTTTTGCAACAAGGTCTCAGTGTATAATCTAAGCTGATCTTGAACTTATTATGCAGACCAGGATGGCTTCAAACTCCTGGCCATCTTCCTGCTTTCACTTCCCAAGAGCTGGAATATAGATGTGGGCCACTGCACATGGTGTCAGCAGAAATACTGTGCAGTCATTGCTTGTAAGCTGCCTTCCCACCCAACCCTCAACTCTCATATGGCCCCTGCATGAATTCAGTCTCATACCTAATCTCATCTGGAGCCTTCTCTATGCCACTCATGCCTCCCTCCTCTGTTCTTTCCATCTTTTTGCTCTGGGTTCCTGGCTCTTTACTTCCTCTTGGCCTATCTCACTTCCTGTAAAACTCTAACGAGTGTTGCTTATCTTGATGAAGTGCAAAAAGTCCTCTGGGGGTAGGGGAAGGGAGAGGCCTGAGTGTGTTAGGCTCGGGAGCTAAGAGCAGCAGCATTTTTAGACTCAGCTCACACTGAACTGTCCTCCGGGTTTCTAGGGGGCCAGGGGTGTGTGGCCCACAAATGGACTCGAAGTGATTGCTTGCGATGGGCCCTTCCTAAGGAGAGAGATCTCCAAGAGATCATCCCAGCAGAGAAGAGAATGAGTGAATGAACTGGGAGTTTCAGATTATTGCTATCCCTGGACCTCTGGGAAGACGTCTGGCAAGAGCTAGGACCAGTGGTCTCTCCTGTCCTGCTGGTTAACTTGTCACCTGGGAGGCTTCTCTGGGACAGCATGACATTCAACGGCACCGATACCCCATTGTGGCTTAAAATCACCTATTTCACCATGGAGGCTTTCATCGGACTCTTTGCTGTGGTGGGCAACATGCTGGTCATCTGGGTGATCAAGTTAAACCCCAGTCTGCGCACCACCACCTTCTATTTCATTGTCTCCCTGGCCCTGGCTGACATTGCAGTTGGGGTACTGGTCATACCTTTGGCCATTGTCATCAACCTGAACATCCCAATGCACATTTATAGCTGCCTTTTCATATGCTGCGTGCTGATGATCTTCACCCATGCCTCCATCATGTCCTTGCTGGCCATTGCTGTGGACAGATACCTGCGGGTCAAGCTCACTGTCAGGTAACCTACTTGAAGAGGGAAGGGTGCGGTGGTGATAGGGGAGTCTAGGAAATGGGATTCCTTTCCCCACACGCAGCAAAGTTCCCATCTCAGACTGTTTCCGTGGCTGTGAATCCAAATGATGTTGGAAAGAGGACAATAAGTATTTTTTCACTATATGATCTATAAGGGGCTTAGAGTGGTGAACTGAGACTTGGGAATGAGAAAGAGAAGTGGTCACTCTGTCCTCCACTGATCGTGTGTGTATGGTCCATCCCTCAGTACAGTATAGCTAAAGACGATGACAGCTTCTTGCATTGTTTTTTTTTTTTTATTTTTATTTTTATTTTTTTTCTTGCATTGTTAATAAAAAACAAAAAAACCCCAAAATACTCTTGGGTTTAGAAATGATAGAACCCTATTAGATAAGCTCTGTATCTTATTTCATGAAGTGCAGGAAGATAGGAATAGGAGGTAGACAGACGGCTGTGCTCCTTTTCACGTGTTGGCTATTATTTTCATTTTGCTTCCTATTTTGTGCCTGCCCCAGTGCTGAGAAAGGTTCTTAGGGTGTATCTACGCTTTTTCTTCTTATTATAAGCTGTAAGAGATTTTTTTCCCAAAGAAGTTCCCCTTTGTACAAAGCAGTGCTGACTTCTCTCTCATCTGACCATGTAAAGAGAGTAGACCATGAAACGGAGGAATCAAATTCCCAAGGTGCCCTGCGGTGCACTGGTCTTATGGTTTGTCCCTCTTCTCTTGAGGAAAGTGCACGGTGAGGAGACACAGACAAGCTTTAGGTGCAAACAGATGTGGGTTCAGATCCCTGATTTGCATCCTGACCTCGGGCAAGTTATTTAACTTCCTCTGTTCCAGGTCCTCATCTGTATCATAGTGGTTGAGACGCTCTTTCCATTTTAGTGGCACCACTTCTAGTTTGTATGCCGCCTGTTGGTCTCATTTTTTCTGTAAAAAGGGGATCGATAACTATATTTGCCTCAGGAGATTGAATGAGTTAACTTGTTTACAGTTCTTAGATGCAACGTGTGCAGTTCTTAGAAAAATGCCTTTTACACAGTCGATGCCTGCTAGCCATTATTTTCACCGTTGCCTTTAATAAAGTGGCTCTTGTCATAAACATATCTGAGTTGTGAGATTTAATTGAACTCAAGTCTAACCGCCAGGCATGGTGGTGCACGTCTGTAATCCCAGCTCCTGGGAGGCCGAGGCAGGAGGATCACTGCAAGTTCGAGACCAGCCTGGGATACAAAGTGAGCTCAAGGCCAGCCTGAACTGCATAATGAGACCCTATCTCAAAAAAATGAAGTATGATAGTAATTAGCAATATAAGCTTCCTTCTTGCAGTCTGTTTGGGTGGTTGTTCAGAGGCATGCTTTATGTAGAAATGGTGACTTTCACTGGATCACCTTTTTAAGGGGCTCCGAAGCAGTTCAGTACAGCTTTTGCAAATCAGTTGATTCATGTAATTCAAACACCAAATATGGACACCCTCGCATACAGACAGACACAGGCGGGCACAGGAAGAAGTGTGGTAAAATTTACTAGCATCTGCACAATAGCCAAATAAAACAGTGGAGAACACAGCAGGCAAGTGAGTTTTAGGGATTATTCCCCATCAGGCTGGTGATACCAGGGAATTTATTTAAATCTTACAACATAGGAATCAAAAAATTCTTGAACTGGAAATAGACCCAGAAACAGGGCATGAATGCACCTAACTCTTGGCAAAATATTCCTGATCTCTTCTAGATTATTATTCTTTAGAAAAGTCCCCAGGGAAGTTTCTGGATTTTTCTCTAATAATTGTCAGCTCATCTCGTCTTTAACCAGAATCACCACAGATGATCGAGTTTTTTCCTCTTAACAAAGACTAGAGAACTGAAAGTCTGCTTTATCACCCCCTCCTATCATTTCCCTCACTTGACATTTCGCAGTCCTGCTGGGAACTCACTGGCTCTTTTCCATTCAAACAGATACAAGAGGGTCACCACTCAAAGACGAATATGGCTGGCCTTGGGCCTCTGCTGGCTGGTGTCCTTACTGGTGGGATTGACCCCTATGTTTGGCTGGAATGGGAAACTGACCTCAAAGGAACCCCAAAATGTCACCATTTGTCCATGTTCCTTCCTTCCTACCATGAGTATGGAGTACATGGTCTTCTTCAGCTTTTTCACCTGGATCTTCATCCCCCTGGTTGTCATGTGTGCCATCTACCTGAAAATCTTCTATGTCATCCGGAACAAACTTAGTCAGAATGTTTCTGCCTCCAAAGAGACGGGTGCATTTTATGGACGGGAGTTTAAGACAGCTAAGTCCCTCTTTCTGGTTCTCTTCTTGTTTGCTCTGTGCTGGCTGCCATTGTCCATCATCAACTGTGCTCTCTACTTCAAAGCCAGCGTACCGGATGACGTGATGTTCCTGGGCATCCTCCTGTCCCACGCTAATTCCATGATGAACCCGATTGTCTATGCTTGCAAAATAAAGAAGTTCAAAGAAACCTACTTTTTGATCCTCAAAGACTGTAGAATCTGCCAGTTCTCTGACTCCTTGGACCCAAACATTGAGCAGATTTCTGATTAATTATCCATGAGAGAAGAGTCTTCATCTCATTCAGCACGAGTGGACACTGTGGACCTGTTCTTCTGGATCCTATAATCAAACCTTGGATTCCTTCCCTGGTGGTGGGAGCACTTGGCTGGTTGCCCTCAGTGGTACCTTCACTAATACCTTCTACTTCCACTCCAGTTGTTTGCTTATTCTCCACTAATTCCATTCTCTGGAGGCCTGACCTGAGGCCGATGTATTGTTGCTGGTCCTGAATGTGTTCCTCCTCCTGAAACAGAAGGGAAATCTGGATTCTGCAGGGTGTCTTACTGAGTTAGCACAATGGTTCCAACTGAACTGTGATGGTGACAGTTCCAGCAAAGAGCCTCCTCTCAGAGGATTCCTGGAAGACGGTGGGAACAGAAGCAGCAAACTGAGTCTAACAGGGCCTTAAACTGCTGAACGTACCTGTGCCTGTATTTGAGTAAATAAAAGATGATAGCTAACTCTTCTGTAGCTCTTTGCCGCGATCACTTGGGGTGTGATCAGCTTGCTACTCTTGGCATTTAGCCTGCTTGTTAGCCAGAGCCAGACGGTAAGCTCGTCAGACTCCTTGCTCCCGAACACCCTGCCTTTCGTTCCCGGGCTAGCCAAAGCGCTTGTCACTTTTACGAACCACTCACTCATCTATTGTTAGAGGGTCATAATCATTTCCCACTGGTGGATGGAAGGCAAAAAAAAGACAACGAAGCCCAGGGTGGTGGCACACAGTGTGACCCCTGGTACCTTCCCCCAAGGCGGAAAGGTCACAAGATTGAGTCCAACCTGGGCAACTTAGCCACACAGCAAGAACCTGCCTTAAAATAAAAAATAAAAGGGCTTGAAAATGTAGCTCAATGAGAAGGTCCTGGGTTCAATCTCCAGTACTGGGGAAGGGGGTGGGGACAATGGATACTTACTATATTTGAGCACTTTCTGTGCACTAACCATATGTGTGCACTATCTTCTTGACAGTCTATGAAACAGGTCACCATGATTATTTTTATCTCCATTTCACCAAGGAAAAATCTGATGTATAAGGAAGCTAGGTAACTTGTCCACAGTTTACACAGCCAAAGAGTAGATTTAGGCTCAGTTCTGCCACGCGGGAAAGCCCAAGTTTCCTGTCACCTACTCTTAGACATGGAGGATTGGCTTATTAACATCAAAGCCCCAAATCTGAAACTCATCTTGTGTACAGTTAATAAAGGATTCAAGCTACGTTGTGCGTACTTGAGTACTGCTGGGAGTTTACCTTTACTATTATTGATGACCTCTAATTAACTGGGACACTGCAGAGGGTAAGCTGTCAGTCACGTCATCTGAGCACTGAGTGGCTTCGGACATTCGAGGCGACGTCTCTGGATCGGCCTATCCAAGTTTGCAGCTGTATGTGGATTCCCATTCCCAAGACAATGTAGTAACTTGAAAGCAGCAAAATGTGTGCTCCTACTAAACAAAGAGAATAAGGCTATCTAAAGAGAAATTAATTCTTAGCCATTCCTGAAAGTTTGGGCCAGTGGCTGATAACCAAATTTATCTTGTTAATATTTCATTTCGGCAAAAGGTCCTTTTTTCTCCTTTTGTCAGCCCAGGCAAAAAGCAGGAATTCAAGATTTCCCCTCTTACTCATGTTTTGCCTTCAGTTACCGCAGGAACACATACCAGCAGTGAGAGGTCTGGCTTTGTTCTAGGGCTTCACAACTCTTCCGTTTCCTAGTGATCTGCACACCATGCCTCTTAATTTACAATCTCTAACCCCGTTGCTATGGCAACATTTAGCGCCTATCCTTTTTTTTTTTTTAATTTGGAAACCTAAAGTGACCACTTCCTTCAAGGCAGAACCACTGTCCTTCGGAGTCTTAGTCAAGCCGTAGATGTGGGTTTCAGAATTGCTTTGAATTCTCCTCCCCAACGCTCTCTTCCTTTTTCCCGCTGACTGCCACTGCCGGCTTGCGGGGAGGTACGTTTTTGTTTTCTTTTTGTCAAATGGGAATCTGCTGAGATAAGATGTCTCATCATCACAGAAGTGGCTCTTAGAGTGGAAACGTTTTTTTGTTGTTGTTGTTTGTTTTTGGTACCGGGCATCAAACTGTGGACTTTGCGCTTCCCAAGCACCGCGCTGTACCGCGGAGCTATATCCCCAGCCGGGAAACATCTTTTTGAAAGTGAACTCAAAAAAGATGAACCAAAGGTCATCAGTTCGGAGCCTGGCTTGGAGTGAGGAGATCCACCCTGGTTTCGGGTGTAAAGATTAGCCGCATTGGAATCTGCCCGTGAGCTCTCTTCTGTCTAGCTCCCTCAAGGCTAAATGGTAAAAGGGTAGCTATGGCTTTTTTTTCCAAGGCAATAGGTAAAAAGATCACCCAGATAAAACTGAGGTTTGCTTTTTCCTACTCCATGTGAAGAAGCTGGAGCAAAGGAGGGTGCTGAGTAACTGGGTTTGTTTACCTTTTTAAAAAATCTAAGTCAACTATCTGTGAAAATAAGTGAAGTCCAACCTCCTAAAGACAAGCAAAGGCTATTTATTCTCACCCTGCAGTATAAAGAGACTCAGCTACCACCACTAGTATGTGGTGCACTCACAGCTGGGCAGAGGGGTGTTAATAGATAAACTTAGCCAAAGTAATTTTTTTTTTTTTTTTTGTCTTTTTGAGACATGGTCTCTCTATGCAGTTCAGGCTGGCCTTGAGCTTGCTTTGTAGACTAGGCCAGCCTCAAACTTGCAGTGATCCTCCTGCCTCAGCCTCCAGAGTGCTGGGGTTACAGGCGTGTGCCACCATGCCCGGAAACCACATTAAAATTCTAACACATTTATATGAGCAAAGATTCATGAATTGGGCAGCACCAGACATTGAATGTTCAACACTACATTGAGAGAGGAAAGGAGTGGGAGATTTTTACAAAGTATTTGTGAAAGCAAGTCAAAGAAAATATATTTGATTTAAAATTCCTACTTAGAGGTAAATTCGGTGGTTTCTGATTCATTAAGCTTAAGTGTTTTACTCTTTATACTGGGTCAAGTTTCAGTTTGACTATGTAGGAGCTCAAGATACTGGAACCATGTTAGCCTAATGGCCTCCAATTAATTTTTCTTTATTAACCCAGGACCCTCATGCTAAGCTACATCCTTAGCCCTTTAAAGAGAATTTTTTTCTTCTAAATTTTGAGATAGAACTTCATTAAGTCACTAAGTTGCCTAGGGAAAGCATCAATTTGCAACCCTCCTGCTTCAGCCTTCCAGAGTGCTAGATTATACCTAGCTCCAACTCTTTTTTAAGAGAGGAAAAAGGGGAAAGGTTGCTGATACATCCTGATTACAAGTTACTGGCACAGGGATGTTGTAGGAGGGCCTGTATGTGATTCGTTGAGGGTCTATGCCTAGTTGGTTCTCAGTTGGAAGTGGGAACAAAAATTAGGGAAACTGTCATTTATCAACTGAGTCTTGGCAATTTGAGGATAATTGTTACAGGGATTATTGTTAGGCCTCCGGATCTGTACTGCAGATAACAATCTGACTACAAGTCTGACTGCCTGCAGGCTGGTTTATTGTTTATGATAGATTAGTGGTTGGTTTCCTGATCAAGTTGCTGCAGGCTGTGAGTCAGAATTCTGTGATTATGTGCTGTCTGGCCATTGTCCCTATGCATATCAAGTTTCTTAAGAACTAAGTGCACATTTTCTGGAGAAACTATGTCTGTAGATACAATAGCAGCAGGGCCTGGGAGATAGCTCAGCGGCATCGTGCCTGCAAGCTCAAGGTCTTGAGCTCGATTCCCTGTCCCCTCTACCCCCAAAAAAAGATACAATAGCAGAGAAGGATGAGGGAAGAAAGCTTGTGCTGCATTTTGCCCCAACCACTCAGATGGCACAGCGCACGCCTCACTATAAAATGAAATAGACTGCAGTTTCACAGTGCTTTTACAATTCAACAGACAAGCAATGGGAACAGGGGTTTTTTAGTTGTCCTTCTGAGCCACCCTCACTCACACTTGCCTGATTTAGCATCAGATATTGATGGCTTTAATATCTCTGTGAACATTAGTCCCTTAAACTTCTGAGCCTCAGTTTCCCTTATTTGTAAGATGAGACTAATAACACTGGTATCAAAGTGTTTTTGTTTTTCTTGTGTGTTTTTTACAGAAAATTTCAAACATAAGAAGCAAAGTGACAGGACAATGACCCCTCATATACTTATTATTCTGCTGTAATAATTATCAATTTATGGCCAAGCTTATGCCCATGTATGCCCTCTGGTTATCTTGAGATTCTGGGCCTTAATTGATTTAATCTTAATATTTTAGTTTGTATTTATAAATGATGTTTTCAACATTATAACTATTTTAATCTTAGTACCCTTCTGATTTGCATATCTAAGCAGAGTGAAAATCAATTCTACCCTTAAGAGGTAGCAGTGTAACCAGTAATGTCAAGTAATACACACAATGTCCGTAGATACATCATTCACTCTCTGTAGCACTGACCCTCTCCTGTCCTGTAGTGTTACTTTTCCATGTTTGGGCATTTTGCTGATACCTATCTGTATGGTCCATTTCTGTTTCTACTGGAATTTTCTTTGGTCCCACGGTGCCATCTCTAACCAGGACTGAGTGTTTGTTTTGCATGCAGCTTTGACAAAAATAAGAACTGCTTTTAACAAAATATAACAAAATGTGTTGAGACAATAATCCTTTATCATCTCTGTGGGTCAGGAATGCAGGGGCTTCCTGGCTGGCTGGTTTATGCTCATGGTCCCTCTTGAGGGTGCCAGATCTGCAGTCATCTGAAGGCTTGATTATGGCCAGAAGATCAACTCTAAATGTGACTCTCACATGTCTGGAAAGTTTATATTGGCAAGTTGGCTTCTGCCCACTGGGCTTCTCCATAGACAGAAAATTCTCACAACATGGTGGCTGACTTCCCAAGAAGGAGAAGTACAAAAGACTAAGGTGGAAGCTGCACACCTTTGTTGATCTTGCCTCTGAAGAGACACACCATCGCCTCTGCCATATCTTGTTGATCACACAGGCCAGCTCTGATTCAGCTTCAGAGAGAGCTGCGTAAGGTGTATACATCAGAAGCCATTTTGAAGGCTGGCTTTGACAATACTAATATCACATTTAAAAACCACTCTTCACTCCCCTCCTCTTTCTTTTTTCCTCCTCCTTGCCCTCTTTTTTCCCCAGTACTGAAGACTGAACCCAGAGCTTTTGTACTCAGCTACATTTTTTCATTTCAGACAGGGTCTCACTAAGTTACTAAATTGCCTGGGCTGGGCTCAAAACTGTGATCCTTCTGCATCAGCTTCCCAGGGTACTGGGATTATAGGCATGTGCCACTATACCTGCCTAATAATTATGTTTTAATAATATCAACTGTCTAGTCATTGTTCAAATGTTCTGAATTGTTTGCATTGATCACTGTCCAGATAGGTCATTTGTCATTATATCTTCCTTAGTTCATTTTAAATCTTTAGGCTCTTCTTTCCTTCCTTCTTCTCTTCCACAGCATTTATTTGTTGCATCCATGGAGGTTTTCAATGAGTAAATGAAATAGTGTGTGTGTCTTTTCTTGTTGCTGAGACAAAATACCCAACATGCAAAGTTAAAGGAGCAAAGGTTTATTTTGGCTTCCAGTTTATAGAAGTTTCAGTTCATACTCAGCTGTCTCCAAAGCAGGGTGGTGTGGCAGAGGCACATCGCAGAGAACAGCTCGCGGGAAAGCAGGGCAGCCTGGAGGCAGCGGAGCAGCGGAGTGGCACACTAGCTTCTTTCTTCTGTCCTTCATGTTCCATCCCAGCTACCCACACCGAGGGTGGGAAACCCTTAATCCAAGTATAACACCCTAATCTAGCCATATTCAAAACTCCCCACATAGTACCACACGAGGCTTTCGGGGGACATCTGGACACAAGCCAAAACAGTGTGTCCAGGAGGCAGACTTGCTGTTGGCCCGTATGGTGAATTTATGTGAGGTGAGGAAGGCTCTCCTCTCTCAAGGAGGATCAAAGGTGGGCATGGTGGCACTAGCCTATAATCTTAGCCTCAGGAGGCTGAGGCAAGACGATCACTGTAAGTCTGAGGCCAGACTGGATGACATAGTGAGACCTTGCTTTGAGAGAGAGAGAGAGAAGACAGGGAGAGGAGAAAGGATACTACTGCACAATCTAGAAAACCATCCACATCTGGCCCTTGATAGAAGTGCTAGCTCTGGGGTGTGATAAATGAACTCAGTTTAAATTTTAAAAATTAAGATAGTTCAATAATTCAAATTTCTGATAATACTAGTCAGAGCATATGAGTCTCATTAGGGGTCAGAAGCTGCTGCCATCTCTGCTGCTGCATGGATAGACATCCTTCACGAGCCCAAACTCTACCCAGGAAAGCTTTCTAGAAGCCCGGACTCTCCAGCTCTGGCTGGTGGCACAGAAATACCTTCACTTTCACCTGTTCATGTGGCTCCAGATTCCAGGCATATATGCCGTGGGAAGCTGGAAAGCACCACCAGCCCCACACTCCCAAGGTGGGAGTGAGGTTGGTTAGGACAGACCGTTATCTGTTGGGATTCCTCCTACCTAAATAGGGATTGGGCTGCCAGGAGTAGAGGAGGGACAAGAAGTCTGACCTCTGGTAACACTCAGTCCACTTACGTGAGATGGTGCACAGCTGCAGAGTGACTGCATGTCGGCAATGATGATGATGACGTGTGTGTGTGTGTGTGTGTTCTGAGCGTCCACAAAACCCTGTGTGCCAGATTGGGTTTCTCTAAAAGGGGGTAGTCTGCACTGTTGAGATATCTACTGGAATCCCACGTTTTCTCAGTTGCCCCATAAATAAATTTACGTTCATAAATGACATCCTTCTGACACTGTGGTTCCATCGTGCCGTGCTCAACCCGGACGGCGATAGGCTGTGGTACTGGTCGGTGTAAGCAGTTGTTCCCCTTTTGCCCTGTTCTCTCCAGAAAGTCTAGAGCTATCTCCAGCTCAGACATGTCTCTTTCTCTTAAATGGATTCAGGATTCCTGAGGTCCCTGGGTTTTTTCAGTCATTTCAGTTGAAGGTTCGCTTCCTTCCAGTCATGAAGCTGTTCATTCTGCTCTCTCTGGCTCTCTTCTCAGGTAAGACGTGGAGAAAGATCTCTGCCCTTCAAGCCACAGCCCCCTCAAATACCTTACATTTCCTTTTCCTTGCCTCTCTGGAAGACCTAAGCAGCTGGGTGGGAAATAAAAAGGAGATCCCGATTAATTCTTGTTCTCACCTCTGTAAGAGGGTTGTGGCAAACTGGAAACCCTTGGCTAAAATAAGGCCTGTATATTTTCTCTTTCCATTCACCCAAACTTCCTTTCCTCTTTCCTTTCTTTCCTTGAGAATGTAAATACACTATTTCCCCTTTTACCCATGCCTAACACCACAGATGGGATCAAAGACCGGCCTGGTCCTAACTCTGTCACTCATCAGCTCTGCTACCTTTAGAGCTCCTGCTCCTCTCTCCCAGCCACATCTGTGCCTGTAAACCAAGGGTCACAACTCTTTCTTGTGGAGTTGTGATGTGGACAGATGAAATCTAGGATGCGAGTCTCCCCCCTTCATCTGAGGCAGCATTTGGGGGTTACCTGGATGAGGATGTTTGGGTGTCAGCAGCCAACGCTGCAGTCTCCAAACTTCTGAAAGGCCGCAAGGGACGTGCTGTGCTGCCTCCTCTCTTCTCCTTCGCCATTTCCCCAGCACAATCAGGCTGGACAGGGAGCACATGACTTCCTCACTCCAATATCCTGACCTGACAGAGGTGTGCGTGCTGGTCTCCTGTGGAGGAAACGCTAAATTCTTAGCTCCTGAAGACAGAACTGGAGTTCCTCTGCTTTCAGCCCTTATGCAGCCAGTGAAACATCCAAACCTTTCCTTTTCTTTTTGAGCCAGGGACTGGGAGAGAGGAGAGGTGATCTACTGGCAGTAAGCCTCAGGGCTTTCAATGCTCCCTGTTAAGCAATGAGGAGAGCCTGCTGTTTGTCACATACCCTCAGGCCAGGGAAGAAGACTTGTCTGGGAATACTGTAGTTTTCTAATACTGCTACAACAAAATACCAGTCTGAGTAGCTTAAATAATGGAAATCTACTTCTTCACAGTTATGGAACTTAGAAGACCAAGACCAGGGTATTTAAGTTTGACTCATTCTGAGATCTTTTTCCTTGGTTTGTAGATGGGCGCCTTTTTGCTGTGTTCTCACACAATCATCCTTCTGTCCACGCTGCCTATGTTTTAATCTTTTTAAAAATAAGGACACCAGTCATATTGGATTAAGGACCATTCCAGTGATCTGATTTTAACTTTACAACCTCTTTAAAATATTTATGTCCAAATATAGTTACATTCTGAAGTTTTGTGGGTTAGGATTTTCACATGAATTTTGAAGAGATACAGTTCAGCTCAGAGTGGCTACCTGCTTCAGAAAGGCAAACACCAATCTCCAATTCTTGAATTAATTACCTGTGGAGGATAGGAATAGTAGTTTGATTGAAAGAATAATTTGTGTGTGTATGTGTGTATATGTGTGTGTGTGTGTTTTCACAGATGCCATGGTCATGGACAAAAAGGTCAAGGAAAGCTTTGTGTTGGACACAGCTTCGGCCACCTGCAACTATGATGCCCACTATAAGTATCATACCAAGTATTGGTGCCGGGGCTATTTCCGGAACTACTGCAGTGTCAATGCCTCCACTCCCAACAGCACTGACCATGTTGTCTTGAAGGACACAGGAAACCAACTCATTGTCACTGTATCCTGCCTAACCAAGGAGGATTCAGGCTGGTACTGGTGTGGCATCCAGAGGAACTTTGCCAGGGATGACATGGATTTTACAGAGTTGATTGTTACTGACCACAGGGAAGCCCCAGTCACTGGCTTTTCGCCTGAAAAAGGTAAAGAGTTTGTCAGGTATCTATCTGAGTAATCTATGTTAGTGGGTGCTTGTCAGCATCATAAAATCTCACTGATGCCAGTGAACGCTGTATTAGTCACTTTTTCATAATGGAGACAGAAATAGCAGACACTGGGCTGGGGATATAGCTCAGTGGCACAGCACCTGCCTGGCAAGCAAGAGGTCATGAGTTTGATTCCTGGTACTCCCCTCAAAAAACCAAAAAACAAAAGCCAGGCACACACACTTAAGAAAGGATAGTTTTATGTGGCTGATGGTTTCAGAGGGTGCAGTCCACAGTTGGCTGGCTCCATGGCACAAATGGCAAGGTGGAAGAGCACGATGAAGTAAATCTGCTCAGTTGGTAGGGGCCAGGAAACAGCAGAAAAATGGCTCCAGAGAGGAAGGGGCAGGGGGCCGGATAGAGCACCAAAAGCATGCCTTGGGGTTTGCTCATCCCAAGCCAATTAAGTTGACACAATTAACCTTAATCCTCACATTCCACCCATTGTCAATGTGACACCCAAACACTTCTATTACACCATATTTAATCTTCAAATAAATATAACAAATTTAAAAGTCTGCCTATACGTTACAGCTATCCTGTGTACAACTGAGAACACAATAATCCCTTCTCCAAAGTTTCAACAATTCTAGCATTTTTCAAACCTCCAAGTCAAAGTCTCTTCTTTTTTTTTAAAGAATTATTTTGTGTGTGTGTGTTTGAGACAGGGTCTCACTATGCAGTTCAGGCTGGCTTTGAGCTCACTTCATAGCCCATGCTGGTCTCAAACTTGCAACCATCCTCCTGCCTCATCCTCCCAAGTGCTGGGATTACAGGTATGCACAACCACACCTGGCTCAAAGTCTCTTCTGAGACTCAAGGGAAACTCTTAGCTGTGAATCTCTGTAAAAATCAAAACCAAGTTACATAATCCCACATTTATATAATGGCACATTATAAACATTCCCATTCCAAATGGGAGGAATAGGGTTACAAAAGAGAACTGGACCAAAACAAGATCAAAACCCGCCAGACCAAACATTAAGTTCTGCAGCTCTATATCAGGTATCTGAGACTCATTACGGTAAAATGTGAGTTGCAGAGGGCTTTGCTAGCTGCATCTCACAACATGGCCTTTCTCTTGGGCTAGCTCAACTCTCTGTGGCTCTTCTCGGCAGATGTTCCACATTCTTGGTATCTCTGACTTCCTGGGATCTCTGCTGCACCTTTGGCTTCATTTTCACGGCTTCCCACACTCCTCTGTTGGAGGTCCTTGCCTGGCCTCACATGCCTCTCCGTAAAATCTGTGTGGAAGCCCTTTGAACCACACAACTCTATTATGCATGTTGGTGAGACCAGCATCAAGTGGACGATGCCAAAGTCCACTGACAGTGGGAGCAGTAGCCAGGCGCCCTTTGACCATGGCTGTAGTAGCCTCTAAGTGTCCGTGCATGTGAGCATAATGAAACAAATCTCTGGGAACCAATTCCTTACAAGGGCCTTCTCAAGCAGAGGGCCCAGAGGCTCTCTTCTTAGATGAAAGTTGTAATGTTGGTACCCTTGAGCCTGTGATGAGTGGGGTATTTCTGATATTTGAGATGCTCCCAAGGTATGTTTGTGTTCCTATACCAAGTTCTTGTTTTCTTTTTAATGGCACTAATCTCTTTGGCAATCACACTTCCTTTGGCCCTAACTTAAATGTGTTTTGTTTTGTTTTTTTGTACTGGGAATCAAACTCATGACCTCAGGTTTGCCAGGCAAGCACATATGCTGCTGAACTATATCCCTGGCCTTAAATGTGGTTTCTTTTTTTTTTTTTTTAATTTTATTTTAAAGACAAAAGAATGGAGACATATGAACCAGAAAAGCCATAAACAATACAGAAAATACAAAGTTATACAGAATATAGTAGGGAATTAGAACTGGATGTTGTATTACGTAGTTATCTTCAGATTAGTTAACACAAAAACATTAAAGGAAATACCAAATTATAGATAAGATAGTAGGGGATTTGCACTGGATGCTGTATAATATAAAGTTATCTTCATTTCTGTTAATACAAAAACGACTGAGGAAATACAGAATTATAGAAAACAGAGAAGGGAATTAGCTCTGGATGCTGTCCTACATAATGTTACCTTCATCTTTGTTACTCAGGTTACACAGATGATGGCCCTTTTGATCAGTTCGTTTTTTCTCCTCCCTCATCTCCGTTGCCCTACCACTCA